>PVIU01006664.1:0-99395 GCA_004026605.1 Ondatra zibethicus
GGAGGGATGGGGGTGGGCCTTGGACTTCCAACAGGGCAGGGCACCATGCCATCTTTCAAGGAAGAAGGGGGAGGGAGGAGGGGTGGGGGGTAGTGGGAGGGGACCGGGAGAAGGGGAAGAAAGGAAAAAAAATTTTTTTTTATCTTTAATTATGTTCTTGAATGGAAAAAATAAAACAAAACAATGTATGGAAAAAAAAATAAAGAAGCAGCGGGAGGGAGGAGGGGGGAGCGGGAGGGGACTGGGAGAAGGGGAGGAAATGTAATTTTTTTGAATGGAAAAAATAAAAGAATATGAAAAAAAAGATGGTTGCAAGGTAGAAGGTAAGTCACTATTGTTAAAGATACCACATACTGCAGAAACAGGGCCTAGAGATCCCTTAGCTTGAACTAACATAAATGTTCTTTTCCTGAGGATTAGCATTTGTGGTATCAGAAAGCACCATGCAAGACTTCAAAGAAGAGAGGCAACCAACAATACTATCCAGCTATTATGCCTATGAACCACATCAAAAACTAGTATGGCAGGATTACCTAAGGGTGCAATATAGCACAGACATCTTGGTGGTAACCAACAGCTCTCTAATTGGACTTAAGACCTACTTAAAAAGAGAGATCATTCCTGGTACTAGAAATTTATCTAGCTGCTCAGATCTAGTTAAGTCATGTTTATTGAAGAAAAATCAATAACCACTAATTTACTAAACCAACCCCCTAACAGCAATCTGTAACCATGTATTCTTACACCACAGATCAATGTAGTCTTCATTCCTAGTCTAGGAATGTTCTTTTTGCAATAGGCTGAGACCATTACAATTAACCACAGCCAATGACTATACAGAATTGTGGAACCCAATCCCAATGGATAACTCTACAAAACTCTCCCAAGTCTAAGGACAAGGGAAATTGTAGATGAGGAACCAGAATGGTTGTAAAAGCTACAAGATCAGGAAATCTGTGAGAGTATGTCTCCTGGTATAATCAAAAGTTATACCAACATGACTGCTCAACTGTGAGCGCAGGAGGATGAAACCAATGGCTATGCCAAAGTGCGTAAGAAAAAGTTCAAGAGGGCTCTCAAACCTACATGAAGAACTATTGGCAAATGAGGAAAGCTGGGAGCAGAAGGGCCAGTTTTCCCTAGAGAAACCTATTTTATTGTTTAGGGACCAACAGTCAACCATGAACACAAACACTTGAGTAACTTTATACAGTCTAAAAAGGGTATATTTAGGAAAATATATGTATATATATATACACACACACATACACACACACACACACAAATGCAATACCAATTAGTGAAAATGATGCAATACATCTGAAGGAGAGCAGAGAGAGCTATATTGAATGATTTGGGATTAGGAGAGGCAGGGAGTACAATCTCATGAATTTAAAAACATAGATTTCAAAAGTATAAGCATACTAATAAATACAATAAAAATAGCAGTGTCTACATGAAGCTTTTTCTAACAGATGTGGACAGATAAGCATTCTTTAAATAATATAAAGTCTTGAATGCTTCTAAGAGGAGATGAAGGCAGAATTCCTGGCCAAACAGATAAAATAAAGATGCTGCATTTCTAGATGCATTCTCTAAATAGGCCTTTCTGCATTTCTTACCAGTTTGAATGTTACAGAAAAGAAAACAAAAGATGCCACACTCAAGTTTTAGATTTTCAGCCTCAGCAACTAGAAGAATTTATGTGGTTATAAATTGAGGTGGTGGCACACGCCTTCAATCCCAGCACTCAGGAGGCAGAGGCAGGCAGATCTCTGTGAGTTTGAGACCAGCCTGGTCTGCAAGAGCTAGTTCCAGGACAGGCTCAAAAGCCACAGAGAAACCCTGTCTTGAAAAACCAAAAAAAAAAAAAAAAGAAGTTGAGTTGGGAAAGATTGCAGGTTGCAGGTCGGGTGAGCTTAAGAGTCTTCACAAAGATTCCATCTGAGTCATATTAATTATTAAAAGCTACTAGATATCTAAGTGGAAATGTCTGAGTAAGTAATTGGGGAAAAAAGTCAGTGGTGAAACGAGTAGTCTGGGCTATAGATGTCAAACTCTAGATGACACTTAAAGCCATGAAAACATACAAGTACAGGAAGGCAGTGGATTCAGATAAAGAGGGTAGGATGACTATGGACAGGCCCTGGGCTACTTCTATACTCACTGAAGGAGAAAGAGAACATGAAACTGAACAGAGTAGCCAGAGATGCCATTGTCCTGAATGTCAAGAAGTACTGGTAGTCCACATGACATGTTTCTGATAAGCAACCAATATGAAGACAGCACAGAAATAACCTATGATGATCATTGGTGACCCTGAGGAGTAGAGCGCCAACATTTCAATGCAGAGTTGTTGTTTCTTCTTCATAAAGCTGTAGCTTTTGACTGTGGGTAGTGGGAGTTGGGAAGAATATGTAGACAGCACTTCCTCACTCATACTTTGTGTCTGCGTGGAATTCTAGGATAGGAAAGGTATTGGGATCTTCTACCAACAATACTCTGTGCTTTGGAAGCTGCATACCTATCAAGTTTCAAAGTTAATATTTTCCTGCCCCTTGACATTTGAATGTTTGATCTGGACATGCATTAAATTGTGGAGCTTCTGTGGTAAGTAGCTGTGCTTTTGATGCAGGTAGTTTTATTCTATATTCCTATTTTATTGAAAACTCTTTCCTGTTTTCTGTCTTATTTATTGTCATTCCCAAGAAAACAGTCAACTGACTTAGTGTTTATGACAGGAAGAATTAACATCAATGTTAATAGTGACTATATCAATTGCTATTCAATATTCTGTCCAATTCTAACATCGTGATCTTCATCAGGGTGATACAAGAACTGTTGTTATATGGTGGGAGATTTTGATACATGAAGGACTTTGTCTCATTAACTTTTCTCTAGGACTTTCCAGAAGTTTGTTTGGTGGAATCTATTCTAAGTGAAGCCATGATGTTTCCATGTATTGGCAGAGGCCACTTGTCCAGCCTCCCAGACTCCCAAAATAATCACACAGAAATCTGTATTAACTGCAATACTGTTTGGCCAATAGCTTAAGCATATTTCTGGTTAACACTTATATCTTAAATTAACCCATTTCTATTAATCTGTGTATCACCACGTGGCTGTGGCTTACCAGCAAGGTTCCTATGCATCTGTCTCCTGCAGGTGGATACATGGCTTCTAACTGACTCTGCCTTCTTTCTCCCATCATTCAGTTTAACTTTCCAACCTAGCTCTATTTTTCCCTGTCACAGGCCCACAAAGCTTCTTTATTCATTAACCATTAAAAACAATACATACACAGAAGGACTTTCTATACCATCTATGTGATCAACTCCCCTGCACACACACACGATAGTGGGAAACCTATTTGTGAGAATACCTCATCCTGGGAGAAAGCCATGCTCACCCATCTAAATTTCTTGAGAATTGATGTTTTCTCCTCTGTTGCAATTGCTATTTATTTCCTTTCTACCAGGCTTAGCCTGCCTTTGGTGTTTTGGCATACCTCCAATTCTCCATGATTTTCTTGTGTTAGCAGGAATTTGATATTTTTTGAACAGCTTTTCATTAACACAATCTCAAATTCAAAGTTGGCAAAAGATGTCTTTTTTTTTTAGAAAAAAATAGTTTTCCTAGTAAAAAGGAAGTCTAGGCTGGTTTTCTGACATATGTTACTGTATTTACAAAATAAACTGTTTTTAGGGATCAGTTTATAAATTCAACATAAGGTTTACTATTTCCCTTCAGTTCCTTTGAACTTTTAGTTTTCTTATATAGCTGACACAGGAAACCATGTGGAATTTAGTCACCACATAGTCGCAGGAATATACAATGAGTCCTTTGTCTCTGTGCTGTGTGGCTGATTGGAAATGTGACTTTAGGTTAAAGAAACTAGGTTTGAATTCTGGTTCTGCCATCGACAAGTTCTGTAATCTTGAAGGTCACATCTATTCCTGTAAATTTCTTTTTATCATCTGCCAAATAGGGATAAATATGAATGAGCCACAAGTTGCTGCCTTTTAATTATTCAACAAAATGATTGAATGTCTGTTTGTATGCCAGGACCCACATCAAATACTGAAAATGTATGGGGCTAAATATGACCATTTGCTCAGAATATCAGAAATAGGTGTGTGAATAAAATAAAAACTAAATGTGATCGTCGATGCAATAAAAGATTATATAGTAAATATAACATTTTCAGATGCATGATAAATGTTGGCTTCAGTCTATAAAACAACCCTGGATTCTTCTCATATATAAGTATCTCTGAAATAAACGAAGAATGAAAAACTGTGAAGCCTCATCAAGTGGTTTGATTGCCATGTGGCCATGAAAAACATAACAAATAGCAGCTCCCTTAGAATCTCTTTGAGTTAAGACACCATGATGAAGCAGTCATTTCTGTCTTTGTGGTATTTGAGGCAAACTTCAAAGTTATCTTCAATTTATATGAGAATGGAAAAGATTGTGATGTAATATTTAGTGTAGTAGGTTAGACTTCCTTAACCTCTGAAAATAGTAAGTGATTGGATATGTTACTAAACCTCTGAAAATAATAAATGTTTGGGTACAAAAGTGGAAAATAAAGGAAAGAGACTGAGATCAAGAATTCAAAGCACAATGGTACTTTGAATGAGAATGGCCCCTAGGTCTGAGGTTTATATGTTTGAATAGTTAGTTCCCAGTTGGTATAACTGTCTGCGAAGGATTAGGAGGTTTGGTCTTGGAGGAAGTGTTCACAGTTGATGGGCTTAGAGGTATCAAAAGATTTATTATCATTCCCAGTGTGCTTTCTGGTCCTCGCATGTGGTTAGAGCTGTGATTTCTCAGCTGTTCCCATCATGAACTCTAACCCTCTGAGACCATAAGTTGAATGAAATACTTTCCTTTATACATTGTCATGGTGGTTTTTTTAACATTAATAATAAAATAATAGATATACTTCCTGACACTAAAATGCCTTTCTGTATTTATCTTTCCTAAAGAATGTATATAACCTAGGTAAGCTATCTAATTTTTTGAACCTTCTCAGTTACCTTACCTGTAAAATGAAGACAGTAATATCATTTGTTATGAAGCAAACAATAGTGCCTGGAACTCAATGATTGCTATATTTGCTGTTGTAGTAAACTTGGTGCAGTGTAATATTGAAAATTAGTAGTGCTCAAGATGATCTTAATATTTTTACTAGATGGATTTGTATTTAATATTTCTAAGAAGTACATTAGATAAATAAAAATACCAAGAAAGTGAAAAGTTGGGAATTTAGACTGTGCCATATGTACGTAAACAAATCATATGATCATCAATATGGAAAATTCCTTTATAGATAAGATGTGAGAATTAAATGATTTTAGCACAGCAGCTATATTAGCACTAAAAACTCTTTTATTTCCATGTTCATGCAATATATTAAAATAATATTGACTCTAACTGTATCCTGAAATATCTACAAGGCCTTGAATAAACAACTCCCCCTCCGAGCATTGCTGTCTTACCCACCTGTAATGGCAGTTTGTTTTGTTGCTACTGTTCTGGTCCTTTCCATGTACAATGCATAGTTGAATGAGAATCAGGTTCTCTTCTTTATTTTACCTTGACAAAAGCATCATTTTTTTCCTTCAATTTTTAGATTTATTTATTTTATGCATTGAGTGTTTTGCCAGCATGTCTGTATGTGTTCCATACACATGGCTAGTGCCACAGAGGTCATAAGAAGGCATTAGATCTCCTGGAACTGGATTAACGAAAGCTTGTGAACCACTGCATGGGTGGTGGTAATTGAAAATGGGTCCTCTGCAAGAACAAGAAGTGCTCTTAACTACTGAGTCATTTTTGCAGCCCAGTTAATGAGGTCTTTGGTCTAAAATGTGTAGTATGCAATTTGCTGAGTAAAAGTGATTTTTATCTAATAGTTTTGAAATGCTTCTTGTTTCCACGGGATTTATGACTTTGTAACAACAGAAATATCGGTGATGCCTACTTTAGCCCATCCAAACTGCAGAGGTACTTTAATTCACATGATGAAATAGTTTGTGAATATATCACCAGTCAATAAATAGTTTGAATATTATTCAGAGCTATCAAGCTTAAGAAAAGAAAAAATGGACAGTAGTAGAGGGAACCTACAGTTAATATTCATTGATTAGTCAGTTATATTTAGTTCTCTTTTCATCTATCACCTTAATAAAATTACAGTAAATAATTTCAAAAATCCATTACCACCAGCCCTTGAACCTAAGGATTTCGTTTGCATTTATTTATGTATCTCCATAAAATGTATTAAAAATACCTGGTACCTCATGGACACTTAAGACAACTTGAATATTATGCATTAAAATGTCCACAGCAAGAAATGTTCTAACATCTAAAATGCATCAATACCAATAAAATATCCTGAGTAGAAAATTCTACATATGTGTCTATGTGTGATGGAAAAGGTAAAAATGCAAAGCTATGGAAAATATTGTGTAAAATGCCTTCAGCCTATATACAAGGTGAGCTAAAACATTACTGAATTTTGTGTTCAGATATGGACCACATCCTCAATCTATTTCATTATATGTGTGTCAATATCTCAAAATCTGAAAAAGTCAAACTGAAAGACTTCTAGTCCCAGTCACTTTGGATAAGAGATACTGAGCCTATAACTGTTTGTTGCATGAATGATTGAGTGAACATCACAAAGATCAGAATAAAAGGCCGCAAAAATTGTAATAATAAAACAAATTTCTAAAAGACAATTCCGGTATGGAAGTCTCCTCTCAGTTGTATGGCAGATAGATACCCTAATTGATCATTTTCTTGAAATAACTAAAAAGTCTAAGTTTATGATGAACTTACTATTATATCACTAAAGGAGAACAAAACCAACATAACAATAATAACCCACAATAATAAGCCTAATATTGAATACTGCTTATACTCTGAAGACAGTTGATGAACACATTAACCTTAATATTTCTGGCTAAAAGGAGCATGGACAAGTCATTAAAACCTGTTGTCCATATGCTATAAAATACAAATTTCTCATTTCTTATGAGGTAGGATACCACATACTAGATCTCTTAATTAAATCTGAACTATCTAATTCCAAGGACACAGAAAGGAAAAATGCCTAGATCTTTTTGTGTTTGCCAGGGAAAGGAATAACTTATAATGTAATAATTTAAACTGTAAATTAACTATTATGAAAATATGTAGTACAAATCAATAATACCTTTTTCACTATAAAACTGTTATAATGATATAGGAGACTCACCAAAGAAGTGCTCACATAGTGCATGACGTAGAGCATGGGCAAAACATCACTGATAAGGCAAAAATCAGCTGTGCAGAGGTTTGGTGAGAGAAGAGAATAGATAGATAGTGAACTATAACACAGTTTACTAAAATACCCAAAATAAATAAGACACTGAAAATATTATCATTTGAGAGAAAAGGCCAAACATTTGAAAATGAATCCAGTAAGTTCAAAGAGAAAGAAAGTAAAGAGGTTGGGGGTATGGTTTAGAGGGATTATTGTGACTTGCATATGATTGGGTTCAATCCTTAGCAATGGAGGAAAAGGGAAGAAAGACAGAAGTATAACATTTGAAATATGACCTGAGGTAATCTTTTTAGCTGAGGAGAGAATTCACAAAGCAGATTATAGATCTGGAGTAGATTATAGATTTCTAATCAAAGAGAAAGAAAGTGATTTAAAATATGTGACTTGAAACTGAAAAGTCATGGAGTTAAATCTAGAAAGTGGTTGGTTAAACTGTAAGAGAGAATTAGGAAGGAGGACCTTTGGAGAAAATTTAAAATGAGAAAGTCTTTGGAACTTAAAGAAAGAAAAATTATCAAATTCAGAAATTTCAAATTTAAAGAGAATAAATAAAATAAATATACATATAAACACATGGAGAATAAACTGGAGTAAAATTTGCATTATATTAAAACTATATTCCATGGAGGATGGAGACAATAGCTTTAAAAAGGACAGAGAAAAATCCTGCCCAAACCAATGATACAATCTCAGATGGCTTTCAAAAAGAAACAATGGGAACACAGAAACCAGTGTAAGTATAGCTTCCATATGAAGGTTTATCACAGCAGAATAAAGAATGAATGAAACTATTTTTTGTAAAATAAAACCAGAGTCTGTGAAACAGCTCAGTTGGTAAAACTCTGGACAAATTGGAAACTTGAGTTTAATTCCCAGAATCCTGTCAAAAAGAGAACTGACTTCACAAAGCTGTCCTTTGACATCCACAGGCTCCACAGGTACTCTTTGACTCACATACTCATATACACTATGTGTGTGTGTATACGTATGTATAGACATATATATGCACACAGTGATAATAAAAATTCAATTAAAATTGAGTTAAAGCTATATTCCAATACTGTTGCGTGAGAAACAAAACTGTCAAATCTTGCCAAGACAAGGTAAGATGGTTTTAAAAAATTTCTTGCCTTTAAAAATAATCTGTCAGTTATTCTAGACCTTAGCCAAAGTTGGTTGCTTCAACACTACAAATGTAACTTTGGGTGATTGTCCAGGTAGCCAGTTGTCTCTGTGATTTGTTACATATTTTTAAAGTTGTTTAGTTATACTTCCTAATTACTCAGGTAACATTATTTCCCTTCTCGGATCTTCGATGGGGTTAAAGACTAGATAAATGTAGTTACTTTCCTCTCATGACTTGGCCAAGTTATTTATTATACAAGACTTAAACTAGTTAAAAAAGGATATTTGATTTTATTGTATATAATTTTGTAGTAGGTTTAAAACTCTCTTACTTAAACAAAAGGGGAGGTGCTGCGGGAGCTCCTTCCACTCCTTCAGCCAATAGTCATTAAGATACCAGCCCACTGGGGCGTGGTCTATTTCATTTTAAAAAGCGGCTGCAGCCCTCTGGCTCACTCTCTTGCTCCCGGCTCCCATTCAAACTACTAGACTTTCTGTTTCCTGTTTGCTACGAGAGGATTGTGGTGTAGGATGGTGTTCTGTAAGTTTTTTTCCCTCCAATAAATAACCCCTTTTAATCCAAACTGGTGTGAGATTGTTTTACGGCATTACAATACCATTTGATTTCATCAAATGTTTTTATTTCAGAAAAGCCCAAATTAAGAGCCTCAAGGAAACAGAACTTATCTCAGATAAAAGATGTAACAAAAATTGATGGCTAAAATATGCTGTCTATATAAAACAAAGGTATGTTTTAAAAGCTTCTTTAAGGGATACAAAATCAAAGTACATGACAGTTACAATATGTATAATTGATTGAATATTCACAGAGTAAAAATAGGGCTTTTGGTATACTTAGGAGATTGGTGAGTAAATAATGCACACTGTTTTTGAGGGGATATAACTGTAATGTAATAATGAGAAAAGAATGCAGATAGCATAAGTAAGAAATATTTGAATGAGAAGAATATCAGTCTAAAAGCAGAGATAAAATCAAACAGTAACACAAGACACCTGAGTCAAACAGAAAGCACATAGTAAAAAAAAATAGTTAATAAATTTAACGTAAGTAATTCTCATGGCAAATATAAATGAATAAAGTTTTACCTTTGAAAGACAATGATTATGACGGTATAGGCAAAATCAAGATAGTTAATGCTTAAAGAGTCATGGCTCAATACAGTCATGGGAAGCAGAATTAATGCCTTCAGGATCCGCTGCTGTCACCCATTACCTGGGGACTCTGCCTCTTGGTGCAGACCCAGGGAACCCTTCGCTCTTTTCCTGTGCCATGCTCAGCCTTCCCTCTAGTTCAACTCCATTCCCTTTTGTCATCTACAACACACAGGCACACTTCTTACCAGTGACCCCCAGTGGCCCTACTGGATGGGAGGGCAGCCGATGATTTTCATCATCTTTTCTGTTCAATCCAGTTCTGCAGCCTGCCTGCAAGAGCTTATCCATTCACCTCAACTGCATTTCCTGGGGACTCTGCATTTTTGTATGCTTCTACCCAAGGTAGTCTTTCCCTGGAAACCCTCTGGCCAACCAGACAGGTACTCAGATAGGTGATTTTTACTTTCATTCCCAATCTCCAGTTCTAATTTGCTAGTGTCATCCCCAGATCTGCAGCATACCACCTGCAGAGGCCTATCTTCCTTCTCTCCTCCGTTCCCTGCGAACTCCACTGATCCAAGCTTTCCTCTGTTTTTGTGAAAGATCTCAGCCCCGCAACCCTCTAGACCATCCCCACTCTTGTATCACAGCTCAGAATCCCTAGAAACAAGTTTCACCTGTACCCACAATGGTCAACACCTGGCACGGCCCTAGAAACACTGCCTACCATTTGACCCATAGCCACCATAGGTTCCAAAGTTCCAAAAGGGCAACCAAAACCAAGTCTCAAAAAACTGACCCAACAAAGATAAGATCAGATATCAACACTTATAACTACAATCATTCCAAACACATTTGCCTGGGTGCTAGTGTGAAAACAGAATCAAAATATATAGGAAAATATATAAGAAAATATGTCTTCGAAAGAGCTCAGTAACCCTACTACAGTAGGCCCCAAGAAATGCAATATAGTTGAAGTATAAAACAAAATACATGAATTTGAAATATAAGATGAAGATTTCAAAATCATTATGAATATTTCAAGGGCCTTATAAAAGATATGAATAAATTCAGTAATGATATTAAGGAAAATACAAACAGTGGAATGAAATGAAGAAAACGGTTCAAGACACAAAAGTGGAAGTAGAATCACTAAAGAAAACCAAAACTAAGATAAAATATACTAAAAAATAAATCTAGGAACTTGAGTAGACACCTCAAAGATAAGCCTCACCAACAGAATACAAGATGAAAGACAGAATCTGAGGCCTTGAAGGCAAGATAAAAAATAGATAGCTCAGTCAAAGAAAACGTTAAATCTGAATAAAAGCATATCCAGGCACAAAGCATCCAGGAATTCTGGGACTTTATGAATAGATAAAATATACGATTAATAGGAATAGGGGAAGGAGAAGAAACCTAGATCAAAGGCACAGAAAATATTTTTGACAAAATTCATAGAAGAAATTTTCCCTAACCTAAAGAAGGAGGTTCCTATCAAGGTTCAAGAGGCATGCAGAATACCAAGTAGACTGGACCATAAAAGAAATTGTCAGTGGCACATAATAATCAAAAACTAACTCTATAGACCAAATAAATAAAATTAAAACCTGAAAGGGAAAAAGACCACAACATATAAAGGCAGACCTATTGTAATAACACCTGACTTTTCAATGGAGACTCTAAGTAAGAGAGCCGGGACAGATGTTCTACAAACTCTAAGAGACCACAAATGCCAACAATATTAGTGAGACTACTATATTCTGCAAAACACTCAATTAAAATGAAGATAAAAATACATTCCATGATAAAAACTAAAACTTAAGCTGTATCTATGTCTATAAATCCAGTTAGGTTCTACAAATTCAGAGTAACATGCTAGAAGAAACACCTCAACTTGGAGAGGTTATTCACACTCAAGAAAACACATGGAATAAAAAATATCAGATCAGAAAACCAAAAGAAGGGGAGAAAAGTCCCACACTAAAAGAACAAGATAATAAGAGTGAACAAATACTGTTCGTTGATAACTTTCAATGTCAATGGTCTCCTTCTCCCCCCGCCCTGCAAAAAAGATACAGACAAACAAAGAATTGGAAAACATAATCTAGTTTTCAACAGCATCCAAGAAACACAAGGTAATATCAAGGCTAAATACCACCTCAGGGCAAAAGGATGGATAATGATATTTCAAGCAAATGAACCTAAGAAGAAAGCCAGTGTGGCTGTTGTAAATGACAAAATAGACTTCAACCCAAAATTAATCAGAAGAGAAAGGGAAAGACAGGAAAAATTTGCCAAGAGAAAATTGCAATTCTTATCATCTATGCACCAAATAGAAAAGCACCCAAGTTTAAAAAAATCAAATAAACAAACAAAAATAAAACCACTACTACAGCTTAACTCACATATTGACACTCACACAGTAGTAGATGACTTCATTATGCCACTCCCACCCATAGACAGGTCATCCAGACAAAAACAAAGGAATGATGAAACTAACTAACCTCATAAAACAAATGGACCTCACATATATTTACAGTACATTTCAGTCAAACACAAAGTAATATACCTCCTCAGTACCTCATGAAACCCTCTCCAAAACTGACCACATACTCGGACACAAAGCAAGTCCCGACAGATACAAGAAAATTGAAATAACACCCTGCATCCTATCTGACAACCAAGGATTAAAGCTGGATATGAACAATAACAGAAACAACAGAAAGCTTACAGACTTGAAAACTGAACAGCTTACTACTGAATGAAAAAAATAGGTCGAGATAGAAATTAAAAAAGAAGTTTAAAATATTTTAGAAATGAATGAAAATGAAAATACAACATACCACCTGGTCTACAAGAGCTAGTTCCAGGACAGGCTCCAAAGCTACAGAGAAACCTTGTCTCAAAAAACCAAAAAATAAAAAAAAAGAAAGAAAAAGAAAATACAACATACCCAAATTTATGGAACAAAATGAAGGCAATTATAAGAGGAAGTTCATAGTAATAAATGCCTATGTAGAGATGGAGATATCTCATATCAGTAACTTAACTGAAAACCTGAAAGTTCTAGAACAAAAAAAAGAAATAATACCCAAATACTGTAAATGACATGAAATAGTCAAACTTAGTACTGAAATCAATAAAATAGAAATGGACAAATAAAAATAATAAAACAAAGAGTTGGTTCTTTGAGAAAAATCAATGTCTGCCAAACCTTCAGCCAAAGTAACTAAAGGGTGAGGAAGAAGATCACAATTAACAACATTATAGACAGAAAGGGGACATAACAAAAGACACTGAGGAAATCCCCAGTATCATATGGAGATACTTTAAAATTTATATGTGCCAAACTGGAAAATCTAAAAGAAGTGGTTAATTTTCTTTATATATACCACCTATCAAAGTTAGATAAGCAATTTAAGCAGACCTATAACCCTCTAGTGAAAACGAAACAGAAAATAAAAGTCTGCCAACCAAAAAAAGTTCAGAGTTTGATTTAGTGCAGAATTCTACCAGATTTTAAAGAAGAGTTCAACACTCCTCAAACTATTCAACAAAATAGAATTAGAAGGAACATTGCTCAATTATTTTTATAAGAGTACAGTTACTCTGATACTTAAATCACATAAAGAACTAACCAAAGAAAATTTGTAGACTAATTTCCCTTGTGAACATAGATGCTGTGGGACAATGGTCTTTTATCTTGTCCCTTGTATTATTTTTAATAAAATGCTGATTGGCCGGTAGCCAGGCAGGAAATATAGGTGGGGTGATGGTGGCCAGGCAGGAAGTAGACGAGTGTCAACGAGAATTCTGGGAAGAGGAAAGCTCAGTCTGCAGGTGTGATCCAGACATAGAGGAAGCAAATTGTGGCTGCCTTGCTGAAAAAGGTACCAATCCACATGGCTAACACAGATAAGAATAATGGGCTAATGTAAGATGTAAGAATTAGTTAATAAGAAAAGAAAAGCCTGAGTTACTAGGCTAACCAGTTTATAATTAATGTGAACCTCTGTGAATTTCTTTGGGACTGAACAACTGCAGGACTGGGTGGGACAGAAACCTCAGTCAACACATAGAGGCAGGAATAGTTTAATTTACATAAATTGGTAAATGTAATCTACAATATAAACCTGGTGAAGAAAAAAATCACTAAATGGAAAAAAGGCCTTCAGAAAAGTCCAACACCCGTTCATGATAAAAAATCCGGACAGGCTAGGCACAAAAAGGGCATACCTCAATATAATAAAGGTGATTTACAGCTATTCCACAGACAACAGCAACCTAAGTGCAGAGAATCTCAAAGCATTTCCACTAAAATAAGGATCAGAGAAAAATTGTTCATTCTTTCCATACCTATTCTATCAAGCACTTGAAATTGTAGCTAGAGCATATCAAAGTAAGAAGGAAATCAAGGATATACAAATATGAAGAAAAGAAGTTAAATAACCTTTATTTGCTGATGACACTAAGAAGTATACTGGGAAAGTTTTACAACTGATAAACACTTTTGACAAAGTAGCAGAATGCAAAATTAATATACTGTAAACAATAGCTTTCTTATGTACAAATGACAAATGAACTGAGAAAGAAATTGTGGAAATAATATTTACTTCAAATTTTCATAATAGACTCAAATAATATAAAATATCTTTGGGTAACTCTAATAAAGCAAGTGAAAAATATATGTAATAAAAACATTAAGACACTGAAGAAGAAACAGAGATATAAGAAAATGTAAAGATCTCTCTTCCATGCTCATGGATCAGTAGGATTAATATAGTAAAAATGGCCACCCTACTAAAATTAATCTAAAGATTCAGTGTAATCGCCATCAGAATTCTTACACGATTTTCACAGAACCTAAAAGGACAATTTTCTGTGTTTTGTAGAAACACACACACACACACACACACACAGAAAAACAGGATAGCTATTGGATGTTGAATAATAAAAACTACTGGAGGTATTGCCATCCTTGATTTCAAGTTGTACTACAAAGCTATAATAATACAAACAGTATGATATTTGCTTAAAACAGACACATTGATAAACAGAATCATATAGAAGACCTGATATAAATCTACACACCCATAGATACCCAATTTTTGATTTAAAAATTGTCAGAAGCACACACTGAGAAAGCACAAATTCTTCAATAAATGGCGCTAGTCAAATTGGAGTAGTATATGTAGAAGAAGGCAAATATTTCCATACTTATCACCTTGTACTCATCTTAAACCAATCAGAATGGCCAAATCAATAAAACAAATGACAGCTCATACTGCAAGGATGTTGGGAGAACACTTACCCATTGCTGGTGGGACTGCAAACTTATACAGGCACTATAGAAATCAGTGTGGCAGATTTTCAGTAAGCTGGAAATAGAGCACCAATTAACATGTTTGAGCAAGTGTCTCGGTAGTAGAATATAGAGTCCTTTAGGTAAATACTCAAGAGTGGTAAAGCTAAAGGTTAGTCTATTCATAATAACCAGAAATTTGAAACAGCCTAGATGTCCACCAACAGAATAATGGAAAAAAAATATGGGTACTGAAACGCAAACCTAATTAGTTTTATTAAATAAAAATCCAGAGTTGGATATTGGGTTAAATACCGGAAGATAAGAGAAGTAAAGAAGCCAGCTATTAGAGAGACCTTTTACCACTACTAAATCCTCAGACCAAAATGGGAAGATCCTGTCTCCACGAATCCTCAGACTAATGTCATCTCTACAAAACCTCACACTGAATCCTGAATTCTGTCTCCTTCTGCCTTATATTCCTCTCTCTACCCAGCCAAATCACTTTTCCTCTCAATCGCCATAGTGCTGGGATTAAAGATTTGAGCCACCACTGCTTGATTCTATTTCTTTTAGACTGATTTAATCTCCTATAGTCCAGGGTGACCTTGAACTCACAGAGATAACAGCTGCCTCTGTTTCCTGAGTGTTAGGATTAAAGGTATGTGCCACCACTGCCTGGCCTCTATGTATAAGAGAAGCTAACTCTGATCTTTGGGCATGCTTTATTTGTTGGATCACAAAATATCAGCACAGGGTAATTTACATAACAGATTTTAACTCAACTGTTAAAAATTATGAAATCATTAAATTTACAGATAAGTTGATGGAGTTAGGAAAATACTCATTCTGAGCAAGGAAATCCAGACTCAGAAAGACAAATATGATATATTTTTGCTTACATATGGATGTTAGCTGTAAAGTCTCTGGTAAGCAGGCTGCAATCCATATAACAATGGAGGTTAGGTTTAGAATAAGGCACCAAGGGTGGATCAACCTTTGAAAGCGAAATAAAATAAGATAGTTATGGATGGATAAGGGAGATGGAAGAGTATGATAAATCAGGGTGATGAAGAGGCTGATAAGACAGGTAATGCAGAAAGGGACAGCTTAAACTAAACGCCTTTTGAAGGGTTATGTAAACATGATATAGTACAAGCTTCCTAAAAGCATCCCAAAAGCCTTCAGTTCTGGAAATGGGTTATATCCAAAACAATTTGTTGGCCAAAGGGATCCTATGGGAGTCTCCAAACCACCTAGGCTGTTGTCAAGGCTATTGGCATCTCCCCACATACTGATGGTGGTAAAGCCCCTTTTGCTGAAGACAACACATACACAACTTATGAAATGTGGAGAAGTTGAGCTGATGTCTATTTAAAGCCCCATCACCTATTGACAAGTGCTAATGATATTGGTAGGTACCCTTAACACTATCCAAGGAGAAAAATAAACAGCATTTCAACTACAGATGTGAGTACATAGCCTGAAGTAACAGAAATAAGAAAGGTAAAATGGGACTGTTGCTTGACTAGGCAGATGGGGAGAAATAGTGAGGGAATTAGAAGGTAAAAGTGATCTGATGATGGAATGGAAAAGAGGGGCTCTCTAGGAAGTGGAGAGCAAATATAGAAGAAGGTGAGAGGAGAGTAAACGAGAATAATCAGATACAAATAGTCTGATAGAATAAATGGGAAAAGGGGGCTCCTTAGGGAAGAGAGTGGGAGGTAAATACACAAGAAGGAAGAGGTGAGTAAAATAAGATGTCTGAAAAAGCCACAAGGAACATACTATTAACTCTTTCCTCCACAAATCCCCAAACATATCATACATATAACTCAATATTTAAATATGTATATATAATTTTAAGATTTTAAAACTATCTAAGGATAGAGAGATTACTCAGTGGTTAAGAGCACTGACTGCTCCTGCAGAGACCCAGTTTTGATTCTCAGCACTTACCAGGTGATTCTGTGAGTCAAGTTCCAGGGCACAGACTCCCTCTTCTGGCCTCCTTAGGAACTAGGCATCCAAGTTACACAGCTGCATATGCAGGCAAATCACTCATATGCAAAAAAATAAAAATAATATAAAATCTATTGTTGGGGGAGGCTGTTTGTTCGTTCCCAGCAGCTCAGACCAAAAATAATCACACAGACTCTGTTCTAATTGCAGTACTGTTTGGCCAATAGCTTAAGCGTATTTCTAACTAGCTCTTATATCCTAAACTAACCAATCTCCATTAATCTGTGCACCACCAAGAGGTCGTGGACTATTGGCAAAGTTTTGGTGGACTCCTGCAGAGGCGTCTGTCTCCTATGGTGGCTACATGGCTTCCCATTCACTCTGCCTACTCTCTCCTCCTCTATCTGCTTAGAACTCCTGCCTTGCCATATTCGGCTAAGCCACTGGCCAAAAAAGCTTTATTCATTAACCAATAAAAGCAACACATAGACAGAAGGACTTCCCAAAGTTAAAAACCTTCCTTTTTATTTAGACAGAAAAGGGGAGATAATGTAAGAAGTCCTTCTATCTATGTGTTGCTTTTATTGGTTAATGAATAAAAAAGCTGTTTTTGGCCAATGGCTTAACAGGTTATAGTCAGGCTGGAAAAGGTATATAGAGAGGGTAGGCGTAGTTAGGGAGAAGCCATGGAGCCACCAGAAGAGAAAGATGTGAGCCAACAGCTGGAACCTTGCTGGTAGGCCCCGAGTCTCATAGTAAAATACAAAATAATAGAAATGGGTTAATTTAAGATATAAGAGCTAGCTAGCAATATGCTTAAGTGCTTGGCCAAGCAATGATGTAGATAATATAGTTTCTGTGTGGTTATTTTGAGTCTGAGCAGCCTGGAATGAATGAATGGCAACAATATGTGCTCTTTTTAAAGGGGAGAGTTTAAATGGAAGCAGTGCATTGGTTGACAATATAGCTTTCCACATGGGTTGTTAAATGACATTTTCAGAATTATTAACAGGATACTTCCCTAGAAGTTATTTGTCATGGAGGCCACAGCCAAAGAGACAACCAAAACAATATACAGCGTTTCCATTGCTTTTGGTTGACCTCTGTAACTAGATTGTAATACATTATTGCTGAAGACTCCCATTTACACTAAATGTAGGACATAGAGAAATCAACTGGGAACTGGCCACGAAACTTCCTTCTGGGTAACCTAACATAGTTCCAGAAGGTGTTGTGAAGGAAGTTGAAGGTGGAAAGACATAAGTTGTATTACTTAGCACCAGATACTGCATGCTATAACATTGACATGCTAACAAGATATACCCACTGGTGTAATAGTGGCATGAAAGCTACAGGGGAAATCAGCTGTTCTTTGATTGAGTATAAGGCTTGTTACACAAGAGTGCTTTCCTGCCTGGGACTGTAAACCTGGCTCAAAGCCCATGACTATGAGATCATAAGTCCTAGGGGAAACTGATTGCTGTTGTTTTCCTAAATAGTCATACTGTCTATCTCCATTCTAAATATTCACTTTATATCCATTTTTGTTGCTCCCAACTTTGGCCAGAAACACTTTTTTCCCAATGAGTAGTGATTAATACAGAGATGTAGAGACCTACAACTTGTCAAATTCCAAGTGCACTCTTGCGGATGGTCATGTATACTAAACTTCCACCATTCAAGGCTCAGGGAACATCACTGATGAAGTAAGATTTGGGAGATGGGGAACAGGGCTGTGAAATTCTGAGTTTAGGACTTTATATGACTATTGCACAATAACTAACAGAAGCTTTTGTTATATGCAAAGGCCTGTATGAGGTCAATGTGGTAAAAATTGTAGCACAGATGAAAAGTCTCTGAGGCCCTATCCTTAATCAAAGAGTTATTGACAATAGATGACTGCTGGGTGATGGAGGGTCACTCTCTTTTGGAGGGTGTGGCTGTTGATATATGATGAATGATGATATATGATGAATGATGTGTTTTGTATTTATGATGTTGAACAAGGAAGATTTAATGTTTCTGTATTCCAATTTCTATGTGTGAAAAATGTGATCAGTAGTAATAGCTCCCTTATGAGTACATGCAATGGCTGGGTGACATCACTGAAATATGCATTTCCTAGAGAGCAAGAGGATAACACTTCTGTGTGACATTGTATCAGCTGCCCTGGCCACCACTTTCTGCCAACAGCATACACAGGGTGAGTATTTAGGAGTGTCACTATACAAATCTGATACAAACCTACTAAGGAAGAGGTCCTTACAGACTTCCTATGCTAGGAATCTTCTAGAAACAAAAGTCTAAGGATAATTTTTAAAACTTCGAATAATTACATTAAAGTGATTTCCTGCAGCTTGCTTTTCATATTAATCTGTATACATTTTGACATTCTTTTATATTGCCTAGAATATTCCAGTTTAGAAATCGTATAAAGAATATGCCTGATATTTGGCACAATAACTAAATTAGAATTAAATGACTATTACTAGTGAATTACTCCTGTGAATTTCCAAAAGTTCTTAGAATTCCCCCTGTAATAGATTTCAGGGTATGCCTCTCAATCTCACGCTGTCCAGTGAGTTTGATAACTATCTTCTCATTTTCCCAATGAGGAATCTGGGTCACAGAGAAGTTAGAGTGACAAAAACTTATATTGATAAGGTTATTTAGGATTTGAATTGTACTTGCTATTTTCTATTAGTTTCCGTGTTTCCTGTGTGATTTAACAATGTAAAAAGTAAAAGCCAGAGAAATAGATGGTTATGAGATGAATAGTCAGATAGGAATCCTTATGGTCAATTATAATCGAGCCCAGATGGTGAGTGCTCTGAGCTACTGGAGACCCCATTTAATGCCCCAGTTACTTACCACCATACAATTAGGATAAGCATCCACCAGCACATAATAAAGGGGAAGGCATAATTTGGTGGAAAGAACATGGGCTTTGAAATCTGTCCTGGAATAATTTTTCAGTTTTGCCACTTGCTAGTCAAGGAAGATTTAGCATCTCTGTATTTCCATTTCTATGTGTGCAAAAGGTGAGCAATAATACCTATGTGTAGTATGAGGTGTGTGGGCTGTGTCCTTTTGCCTGGCTCTTGGCTGTCGAAATAATTACATAGAAACTGTATTTATTTAAACTTTGGTCCATTAGTTTTAATCTCTTTTTGGCCAACTCTTACATTTTGAACTAAGCCATTTTTAATAATCTGTATTTACCACGAGGATGTGGCTTACCAGCATGAGTTTAACAAGTGTCCATCTTGGGCCGGAGAAGCATGGCGTCTGTCACACTTCCCTTCCTCCCAGTATTTTATCCTAATGGTGTAGGAGGTCCTTCTGTATTTCTGTTGCTTTCATTGGTTAAATAAAAAGACTTCCTTGGCCTTTTAATAGGACTTCCTTGGCCTTTAATAGGTGGGCATAGTAAACAAAATGAAATACTGGGGAGAGAAGGCAGTTTGACAAATGCCATACTTCTCCTGCCCAAGATGGACACTGGTTAGACTCATGCTGGTAAGCCACATACTCGTGGTGACACACAGATTATTAAAAATGGGTTAAACAAATATGTAAAAGTTAACCAGAAAGAGGCTAGAGCTTATGGGCCAGGCAGTGTTTAAATAAATACAGTTTCTGTGTAATTATTTCGGCGGCCAGGAGCTGGGCGAAAGGACACAACCCATGCGCCTCCTCATGCAACACCTATGTTATGAGTGGCCAGTGGGACACTGAAGAAGAGGGCCTATGGTTGTTCTTGACTTAGCCAGTACCTGTCTGAATACTAGCTGAATCTGTACTTTAATTTATCATGACTTGACTCTGCCATGACATCCAGAGGCTCATGTTTTGGGTACTTGTTCACCAGCTCATTGCACTGTTTGGGGAGGTTATGTGACATTTGGGACATGGGGACTAACTAGTACAGAACAATCATTATGGGCCTTTGAAAGATATGTCATTCCTGTTATTCCAAGGTCTGTGCTTTCAGGTCCATACCATGTATGCAAGCTACTTCTGCAAGCTTCTGTGAAGGGAGTCACTCTGTTTTGCTGTGACTAGATACACTTTCCTTATTTTTGGTTAAAAATTATATTTTAGGCAGTTAATTTTTTTTATATTTATTCTTCTCATATATTGCATCCCTATCTCCATTTCCCCTCTCTCCTTTACTCCAAGTCCCTGCCTCACCTTCCCTCTTCCCCATTTACTCCTCCTCCATTTCTCTGTAGAAAAGAGCAGATTTCCCAGGGATATTAACCAAACATGACATAACAAGCTACAATAAGACTAGGAATATACCCTTATATCAAGGATGGATGAGGCAACCCAGTAGGAGGAAAAGGGTCCCAAAATTAGGCAAAAGAGTCAGAGACAACCCCATTACCACTGTTAGGAGTCCTACAAGAGCACAAAGCTACACAACCATAACAAATATGTAGGGGACCTAGGTCAGACACATACAGGCTCCCTGATTGTTGGTTCAGTCTCTTTGAGTTGTTTTCTTTGGCTCCTACATCTGTTTCCATCAGTTGCTGGATAAAGCCTCTCTGAGGATGTTTGTGCTAGGCTCTGGTCTGTGAGTATAGAAGAAGACCATGTGGATTAATTGAATCTTTTTTTCCCAATTGTGTTTGCTGTTATCCTGGGTCTATTGCTATCCTGGTCCTATAGGCAATGTCAGGTTTGGGCTACCCATCATGGCATGGGTCTCAAGTTGGACCCAGTCATTGGTTGGCCACTCCCGCAAGTTCTGCACTAACTTTACCCTAGCACCTTTTGTAGGCAGGACAAATTGAAGGTCAAAGGATTTGTGGATGGGTTGGTGTCCTAACCCCTCTACTGGGAACCTTACCTGGTTACAGGTAATGACCGGTTCAGGCTCAATATCCTTCATATGGAGTCTTTGCTAGGGTCACTCTCATAGACTCCAGGGTGTTGCTATTGCACTAGGTTTCTACCTCACTCTGAAGTGCTCCCTCCCTGAGTTCCAGACAACTATCCCAGTACTTTCTCCCTTCATCCCTGCCACCTAATCCCTTCTGTTCCCATCCTCACCTGTGCCCCCAGTTCATCCATGAAATGTATTTTATTTCTTCTTCCCAAAAGGGGAAATCCATATGTCACCTCTTGAGCCCTCCTTTACTCAGCTTCTCCGAGTCTGTGGATTGTAGCATGATAATCCTTTACCTTACAGCTAATATACCCTTAAAAATGAGTACATGCCATGTTTTTCTTTCTGGATCTGGGTTACCTCACTCAGGAAGATTTTTTTTGTCTAGTTGCATCCATTTGTCTGCAAATTTCATGATGTCATTTAACTGCTGTCTAATGCTCCATTGTGTAACTGTACCATGTTGCCTTTCCTCATTCTTTGGTTGAGGGACATCTAGGTTGTTTTCAGTTTCTGGCTGTTATGAATAAAGCTGATAAGACAAACAAATATCTTCAGTTGTTTCTCTTTGAATATTTTGTAGCAATGAGAAAAGAAACTAGCACAGGCTATATACTGGCATAAATTACAACTTTTCCCTCCAATGACTGAATGTGTTGCTAACAGAATCCCCGATAAACAGTTGTAAGAGGCCAGCCTTTGGGAGATGCAGACTACTCTATTGTGTTAATTCTGCTATAAAAGGGTCTCCTGGGAGTGTCCTTGTTTCTCTTTTGTTTCTGCCCATTGAAGATCCAATAACAAGGCTGTCATCAGATTCTGAAAACTTGATGTTGGACTTCTCAGGATCTGAAATTGTGGGAAAAAATTTAAGGTGTCCATTTGTAGATTTCCATCATAACAGCCCAGAGTGGACTCTCCTAAGGCTCACTAGCAAGTTAGTTGAAAGTCATGGATGAAGGACAGCAAGGCAGGCAAGGGCAATGCCAAGTCAAATAAAAGCATAGAAAAAGGTTCTCGAAGATTGGAAGAGAGAGAGATAGACTCAGCTTCAGTTTAGAGGTCATTCTGAGCTCTCCTTGAAAAAGACAACTCTCTACATACACCAACTGGAAAGAGCCCTGCCAGAGAAGAGAAATAACCTTGTGTGTACATTCTTGTATGATATTCCTAGATGGTTATGGTGGTGTAGAGATAATATTATGTGATTTATGTCTTCTGTTTTGGCATTCATAGAATCTTTGCACTATTTGAACCTTTTTTGATCTAGGACAGTGAGTCTCAACCTTCCTAGTGGTACAACCCTTTAATATAGTTCTTCATGTTGTGCTGAATGCCAACCATAAAATTATTTTGTTTCTACTTCATAACTGTAATTTTGCTGCTGTTATGAATCATAATGTAAATGTCTTATACACAGGATATTTGAAATATGACCCTCCCAAAGGAGTCATGATACACAGGTTGAGAACTAATGATCTAGAAGGTAGGGATAAATTTTATCATTACTTTTATGACTAAACAAAGATGAAATAGAAAAGGAGAGATGAAATAATTAAACTCAAGATGTTGGGAAACAATTTGTGGCCTTTAATGACAAGAGAGGTTGGGACTTTTATTCTATAAGCAGAGAAAACCTCAAAGGTTTATAACCAAAGCACGGGAACCAAATTATAGTTTCAAAGACGTCTGGCTGTAGGTGCACGACCATTTGTCAGGCAAGGTGGTGCTCCAGTCTCTACTGTTTCTGAGCCCATTGTCAAAATGAGTTTGGGAATGAAGAAAGTTCTGTCCTTTATCCATTTTGGAGAAAGCCTTCTTAATCAGGGAAATGGAATTATTAGCACACTGGCAACCTTTTGTATTCTGTATTTTAAATTGCTAATTCAATTTATTTCCGGATAAAATATCAGTATAAATCAAACCTGTTTGCAAAACTGACAGTTCCATGGAAAAGATGATGGGAAAGATGATCATATGTATGACTAAGCTATATTTTAATTTAGGCAAGTGTTCTGTGTTCTGATTAAATAATAAAGGGAATGATGGCATCACGGGGACACTATAGCTTACCAAGGTGGGGTCAGATTTAGTTCTACAGATCGCATATCCACAATGAAGTATTGGCCTTTGTGCAAACATTGGGCTTCTAGAATAGGTCAGATCTGAATTTAAATTATGAATTCTAAGTTCAACAGGGCAAGAACTTCTTGACCACCATCATAAACTCCACCTAGGGAATTACCTAAGTTACAGTTAGTATTATATACATCTTCATCATTACTATGTTCAATGGGAACTCAAACTATCCCATATAACAACTAGAAAACATTGGGAGTGTAAGTTCATCTTAGGCTACTTCAGCAGTAAGAGAGAGACAGTGATAATTATAGCATGAACACAAGTGCTAGCATCATAATATGGCTTGTAGGATGGGATAGCCTATATATTTACTTCATGAATGGAGACCATCAACTGGCCCTCATGTTACCCAGTATACTTTGCTACATTGGGCCAATGTCTGGGACCCTATCTGAGACAGCTACTTTTTAGGAATTTTATCATTTGTAGGTATTGGTAAGGACATTTTGCATATAGATTCTCAATTGCAGAAAATATATCTACCTAGGTAGTAGAACTTTGAACCATTTTATTCTTAATTAGCAATTAGCTTATTGAAGATAATGGATGCCTACATCATGGACACACTCTAAAATTATTTTTTATCTTCCCAGACACTGTAATAAAAACAAGCTAAGTTGTATTTTATGTGTAGTTTTGTATATGATGTTTGTGTCTCTATAAGTATAAGCATGAGAGTATGGGAGCCCTTGCACGCCAAAGGCATCACATACTCTGGAACTGGAGTTACCATCAGTTGTGAGATACTCACAAGGCGTACTGGGAATCAAACTCAGGTCCTCTGGAAGAGCAGAAGGCACTCCTAAGCCCTGAGTCATTCTCTAGCCTGACACGATGTAATCTTTTTATTTCTAGAACAAACTCTATATTTCTTGTTTTTAAAGCTAAATGATTCCCATTTGAAGAAGAGGCAGCAGACTCAGAGCTATTGAGCACAAGTTCACAATCGTGCATTAACTAGACAGTAGAACTGGCATCCACAGAGAACTTTGGAGTTCAAAGCCACTGTATTTTATAGGTGAATTTTGTATGATTTGTTTGAGTAAATTAATGGGCAAAGGCCAGTCATACTTGGTTTTGCCATTCTTTCAGTCTCAAGATGCTCTTTTAGCTCCCGGCACAAAGATATTAAAAACAAGAAATCTGGCTTTGGTTCAGTGGCTAAAAGCATGCAATCTGGAATGGGTAAATTCTTGTTCGACTATTCAGAAGTGCACATCAGTCTTCCAAGAGCAAGGACATCCTTTTGATTGATTATGTACTTTCTTTTCCACAGAAAGAAAAAGAAAGGAAGTAAAATATAACAAAAAGGCCAAGGTAAAGAGGCTATGGATTTAATGCTCATAATGGCAGCAACTCGCATTGGTTATGCGCCAGCTACGTAACTAGACTTACACTGTGTGCTTTACATATATTATTTTCCAGTGGCTCTCTGAGGGCTTACTGTTGCCTATAAGTTATAAAAAAAGAAACTGCTCAAAACTCTCCATTGCCTTTCTGACCCACTTAGGATGTACCATGTTTCTCACTGTGGATCACAGGGCCTTCTTTCCGTGACCAATTCAACAGTCATAAATTGACTTTTGGAAACATAAAGGGATTTCATATATGTTACTTCTTCATTGCCATAAACATGGATATAGGCAAAGGAATCATGCCAGAATCTTACACTCTCCCTTCCTCAGCTTACTGTGAAAAAGACTGCCTTGGTTCAGGTTATAAAAAGTCTAGGAAAAATGGAGTAGTTCTGGAGACAGGCATTTCCTTAGAACTAAGAGACAGGGACACACCACACCACTGCTTTGAAATGGTGAAGATACAAAAGGATGCCATTTTCTTCCTCAAGAAGATTTTTGTTTGTTTGTTTTTGTTACTTTGTTTTGCCAGTGCCTTGTGGGAGGCCATTTGCTAAATGGCATTATGAACAAAGCTAGTTTGGAACCTAATTCTACCACACTTTCTTTGAGGACTGTGGAGAAGTATAGGAGGTCCTTCTGTTTGTATGTTGCTTTCATTGGTTGAATAAAGAGACTGCCTTGGCCTTTTGATAGGGCAGGGCTTAGATAGGCAGGGAAAAGAGAACAGAATGCTGGGAAGAAGACACAGAGGCAGAGAGAGCTGCTGCCATGAAATCACCAGAGTCAGACATGCTGAATCTTTCCTGGTAAGCCACGATCTCATGGTAAACACAGATTAATAGAAATGGGCTAGTTTAAGATGTGAGAGTTGGCCAAGAAGAGGCTAGATATAATGGGCCAGGCAGTAATTTAAATGAATACAGTTTCTGTGTAATTATTTCGGGAGTAAAGCTAACCTGGAGCTGGGAACCTGCCCGTTCCTCCTTACTACAGAGAAAAGATCATGAAAGCTAGAAAGATGGGTCTGGAAGATGACTTAGCAATTGAGGGCACTGGTTGCTCCTCTACAGGACAAGGGTTTGATTTCTAGGACCCACATGGTGACTCACAACTCTGTGAAACTCCAGTTCCTGAGGATTCGATGCTGTCTTCTGGCCTCTTCAGGCACCAGGCATGCATGTAGTGCACAGATGTATATGTGATCAAAACATCTATATGCATAAAATGTAAAATTAAATTAATAAAAAAAGATAGAAAATGGGGGGTGAACTCTTGCTGGAAGTGTGGCTACCTAAGCTCTAAGGGATTGGGAGAGTAGGGACACCACAGGCTGCCAGACACAAGATCTATGCAGTGAGCAAAGCATGTTTGCCTTGAAGCCATCAATCCTGGGTATGACCTTCCACTAGCTCTCTAGCCCTCTCCTGTACCCACTCCTGACAGGTAGGAAAGAAATTTGCTTTAACAGTCTGCTTAAATATTCAGTTTTTATCTGGCTTCAAGGCCCTTTTGGACCTGGAATGTCTAATGGTCAGTGACCCTTTCAAATCAGCATCATTTGTCATATCAAATTAGCCTTGTTATCAAATGCAAGTCGGTGACATTCATCTTTCTGGTGCTTTAACCCAGTCCGAAGTGAAGTTCTCCTGTGGCATGCAGTTTGGTGTGGCACATGAACCACTTCTTCAGTGAGGCAATTGTCAGAGAGATGGAGACTTGCTGCAAGGTAAATATTGTTGGGTCACTTGGAATGTATGTAGATTTGACATTTCCCTCCTGATTAGCATGTCTACACATTAAAGCTTTTGTATGTCACATCGAGTAGTTCAGATGCCAGGGTAATGTCAGTGGACACGAGAGAGAAACTTTACTTTGCTAGTGAGGAAGAAAATAGGAGAACCAAGATGGAGACTTTCTTTGCAACGCTGCGTGGACTCCATAAAGGTTCATTCAGATTGGAAAACTGTGCTTTGAAGGGAAGTAACATTGACTTTGTTGCTTGAAATTGTATCCTCTGATTTACTCTTTTTAGAGATGATAATCCCCTGTGAATTAGTGGGGCAAGCAAAGGAGCAGGAGTAAAGCCACACAGTATAATATCTGAGCTGGGAGTTCTGTCTGTAATCCACTGCCCCCTTGGAGGAGGTTGCCTCCAGAAGACGAATTGAACAACCAAACTCTGACAGTATCCTGACTTTGTCATTGATTTGCAAACAGAAAGTCAGAAATTTAGAGTATTTTCTCATCCAATTCGTCCCTTTAGTGAATAGGACTCCTCAGTCTCCTCTGAACACGCTAGTGATCAAAAGCTCACCAGTGACCCATCCATATTTAGTCCCACACCAAAAGTATTAATGTAATTATAATGTTTGCTAGTGGGTTGATGAGATGGTTCTCCATCCTCACACTAGGTCAAGACACTATTGCTTCTCTCTTGGACTATGTAAGGAATCTGTATCTGGTTTTGGTTGAATATTTTTGAACTCCCTCAAGCTACAATCTATTCTGTTGCAAGACAGTCCTGGAGATCTTCCTAAAACTATGTCAAGCCACTTCTCTTCTCAAAACCCACACGAAGTCCCACTGCACTGGAAAACACAGGAAACTTCTTACTGCATCCTACAACTTTACATTTGAATATGTTGTTTATCTCTGAATCCCAGAATGTCACTCTTCTACTTGTAACTTTCTTTTACCACACGTGTGTTTCTTTGTTCCTTAAAACTAAGCTTTTTTCATTCCATTTCCCACTCGGTACTTACTGATACTGAACCAATAATCATCAATTATTCTAAAAACACCTTCTTAGCTACTTCGTCCCTATCATATATAACTCAGCTTAGAAAATCTACCCTGGATAACCCATCGACAGTAACTACTTTGAAGCCAAAAAAAAAAAAAATGTTTTCATTGTACTGGCTTGTTCTACGTGCTCTTATCATGTTTGAAATATCACGTTTATTTGTGGGAATTTGTATCTGCTTTTCTGTAGTAGAATTCAAGGTCAACATGAAAACCTCACATGGCTCAAATACTATTACATGGTGCAGATTTTTTGACTGGTGGGCATAAGTTGAAAGGATAACTACTGCTTTTCTCTTTAACCTTTTTTTCTTCAGACTGTATGTTCCTGTTCTTTCAAATACTAGGCAAAGAGTGCTGTGTAAACAAAGTGTGAGTTGGTTAACTATTCTGTGTTCCCTGGTAACCCACAATCCATTTTAGCCAACTTTCCATAATTTCCAATAGTAAGAGCTGGTCTTCACCTTCCTTGGAAAGCACTCTGTGCATTTAGTGCAATATTGTGTACATAGCGGGTATTGAATGGATGTTGATGAATGGGCTATATAATGGGTTTTAGGCTCCATAGATCAAGATTTTCTTGAAGGGCAGATAATTACTTCTACTTTATATCTGACATTTTAATATAACTGGTTATGGTCATTATCCTTTAGAATTGCATTCTAGTCAATTCTCTCAAAAAAGAGGAGAAAATAAGGCAAAATTACACTGTGAGCAACCCACAATCGGATTTGCATTTAAAAACTGCTGAGTGAGCACTCCTGCCTGATGAAATTAATCTCTCGTAACTCAAGGTCTCATCTCTTCAGAGAGTGAGTGGAGCTGGGTGTGAGGCATGCTGCTGGTTGCTAAGTGGGGGAGGCCATCACTCCCATTTATATTCACAGGGCACCTACAGTGTTCTCTCTCACTTTGTAGAAAGTGGGATTGCAGAAACAGTTAAAATAGCATCCAGTTTCTGGAGCTCAATAAATTAAATAAACTCTAATTTATGTGGTCAAGATCCCTATCCGGGCTGTATACCACTTCTTGAGTGTTCCCCAGAGTCCTCTTGAAGGGCACAGTCAGGTATCTGTGATGTTCATCTGCTCCCTCTCCTAGACATAGTTTGTTGAGCTACTGCTGGACATGTGGACAGTTGGCCTGGAGCAGGCAGTTACTAGTTTTCCAAATGCTGAATTAAAAGGCCAAAGACTGGATGAATAGCATTTGCCATGGATTTGGTGAGATGGTCTAATACAGATCAGATGTCTATGAGTTCCTGGTGCTCTGGTCCTTGAGAACACCTCAATCCTGACTTTCTTATTGACCAGTTCCTGCTTTTGGTTGTATATTGAAAAGGGACCTAAAATGAAGTACAGTAGGCTTTTGATCAGCTCTCTTGTAATCGTTCAGGCAGACAGCCCTGTAAACAGTTACTTAAAGCTGATCAAACATGGTCTGAGAAAATTAGAAGGAGTCAGCTAAACTCAGTCACAGTGGAAGAATAATAATTAAATAAAGAAGAAAAATAGAATATAAATATGAGCAGAAGGTAGAAAAGTTTATCTAGCACAATCCAAATGTATAAAAGCATATATGTTGCAGGAAATAAAAGTTTAGTGTGATTGATTTTTTTCTTTTCTTTCCCTTTCTTTCTTTCTTTCTTTCTTTCTTTCTTTCTTTCTTTCTTTCTTTCTTTCTTTCTTTGTTTCTTTTTTTCTTTCTTTATTTCTTTTTCTTTGAGATAGGTTGTCTTTTTAGCTTTTGAGCTGGTCCTGGAAGTTGTAGACCAGGCTGGCCTTGAACTCACAGAGATCCATCTGCCTCCGCCTCCTGAGTGCTGGGATTAAAGGCATGAACCACCCCCCCCCGGTCAGTTTAGTGTGACTGAAACTCGAAGTAGCAAAGTAACAACCTTAAAATATGGAGAAGCCGGAAAATGGTATCTTTCATACGATGTTTTGGAGTTTGAGATTTGACTTGTGTGTTTCTCATCTTCTCAGTGATCAGTTTTAATCCTTTCTCTGCTGATGTCCAAGTCATAGCCTCAGACAGTGTCATGTGTGTGTGTGTGTGTGTGTGTGTGTGTGTGTGTGCGTGTGTGTGTGTGTATGTGTGTGTGTGCTTGGACTAACAAACATATGAAAAGAGATATGTGGAATGTGTGGTTAAAAACAAAGTCCCAAGCTAGTAGTTCTAGGATTGACCCTCTACTCTTCTGATTCTCACTGGTTAGGTGTGAATAATTCAACTCCTTTCTCTGCTGTGATACACTATTAACCACCCTGACTGGTAGTTCATATCTAGCATACGTGTTTGTGCATAGGTAAATACTATCTATGAGATGTGCTGTGATTGGTTACTAGCCCAATTGTCATCAGAAAGCCTTCATCCAGTAACTGATGGAAATAGATGCAGAGACCCACAGCCAAGCATTGGGCTGAGCTCTAGGAATCCTACTGAAGAGAGGGCAGAAGGATTGTTGGAGACAGAGGGGTCAAGGACACGACAAGAAAACCCACAGAAAAAGCTAACCTGGGCTCATAGGAGCTCACAGAGTCTGAGCCAACAACCAGAAAGCCTGTGTAAGACTAATCTATGCCCTCTACATATATGTGACAGTTGTATAACTTGGTCTACTTGTGGAACTCCTTAACAGTAGGAGCAGGAGCTGTCCCTAATGCTTTGACTGGCTTTTAGGAACATATTCCTCATATTCAGTTGCTTTGCCCAGTCTTATAATTAATGCTGTGGGAGCACCTTCAGCCAATAGCCTTTAAGATACCAGCCCACTTGGACATGATCTCTTACACTATAATTGTTGAGCTAAAGTGCATGCTAGCTCTCTCTCTTCCAGCTGCAGGATTTGGTTCCTGTTACCTGTTCATGCAGAGGACTGTGATCTATGAGTCTACCCCTAAATAAATAACCCTTTATTATATGCAAAATAAAACAAAACAAAACATGTAGCCCAGGCTGGACTCGAACTCGTGATCCTCCTGCTTCTACCTCCTTCAGCAAATCTTACAGACAGCGTTCACCACCACAGTGAGCTTCGCTCTCTCTTCTTCTCTCTCTCTCTTTCTCTCTCTCTCTTTCTCTGGACTTTATATAGGCAGGGTGACCAGAATAGGAGAATTCTGGGAAAAGGAAAGGCTCCATTTGCCGTCATCACCCAGATACAGAGGAATCAAGATGAGAATGCCTCACTGATAAAAGGTACCAAGCCATGTGACTGACACAGGCAAGAATTATTGGTTAAGATGTAGGAGTTAGTTAATCAGAAGCCTGAGCTAAAAGGACAATCAGTTTATAATTAATTTAGGCCTCTGTGTGTTTCTTTGGGACTGAATGGCTGCAGACCAGGCAGGACAGAAACCTCTGTCTATAGTATAATAAGGGGAGAAAGTTAGACTTACTGCAACTTGATAAGTTTTGTTGATACCCTTGTGAGGCTAGTCCCTTTCTGAACAGAAACAGAAGTGGAGTGGATGGGTAGGGAGGGCAGAGAGGAGGTGGGGGAGGGAATAGAAAGAAAGGAGGGAGGGAAAACTGAGATCAGGATGTAAAATAAATATGTAAATTTAACTTGAAAAGAAGTGAAAAGAATATTTTTTCAAAATCAGTATTCTAGCTAAAAATGTTACACACATAGTAGTCATGGCCCTCTTTGTCTGTGAAACCAGTGTCTTCCAGACTCTTATTTTTGTTTCAGAAGGATTTTGTTCCAAGTGGTCTGGGGTATATCTTTTCCTAATGTAGACAAAAATGCTTCCTTACACTCTGGGGCTGTATCTGGACTGTGCTACCTGATCCTACAAGTACCTCACTAACTACTCATCCAAATGCATCCTTTTCTCTTGTTCTTTTACTGTACGTTCTTTTGAAAAGTCTGAACAGAGATAAACCAATGCATGTTAAATTATATGGAGCTTTTATTAACTTATTTTGTTGCCTGACACTGTGGATTTTCTTTTAATCATAGATTCCTTGAGGATTCTTCCAGACCTTCTCAAAGCCATTTTTTTATGTTAGTATAAAGCGATGTTCTGTCCAGACAGAAGGAGTTATGGAGAGCCTTTGTACAGGCTAGCATAAGTGAAGACTGAGCAGAACTACAAATTAAAACAAAGCAAAACAAAAACCAAAGCCTTAAAAAATTGACTCTTGTTTGACTACCAGTATTTTTTTGTGGGTCACTTGTTAATATGTAATAAAATTACCACGCTACAAAACTACGCTCTGGCAAGTAATGACTGGTGAAATCCAGCTTTTGTGGAAGGTTGGTATTATACCACCTGAGGAGTGATTTCTGTGAGAATAGCCCTGCGGGTACACTGTTCAAATAACATGTTGGCAGCGTTCTCTGGGGTAGATCCAAGCTTGGTTGGACTCGAAGATTATACAGTTGGTAGGGAGTCTCTAAGAAAAAGAAAATAAAACCATGAATTAAAATGTGGCGTTAAAAGGAGTCTGTGTGGCTAAAGAGCCCTCTAGCTTCAAATTTATTTCCATCTTCCCAAAGACTGACTTTTTCAAGGCACTGTAAAGAGCCTTGGATGAGATGGCTGGGGAGCAGAGGCTGCTGTCTTGTCTGCAGCTGTCGTTTTCTTCCCATGTGTTAGGCTCTATGAGTTTCTACCAGTCACTTTATTTCTACTTGTCTAAGGATTTATTCTTTTTTAAGTGGAATAATGACTAACCTAAAGATAGTGGATAATCATTTTGAAAAGAATAATCATCTTGAAAAGATAATTAATAAGAAAAAATTTAAATATGGCCACTTAGCAGCATGCAAATAGAGGTTATGATTCTTGTGAAAAATGCTTATTAATTCTAAGAGCTACACATATGTTACCAATCATTAATACTATTGCTGTTCAAATAAAAAATCTCTACACTTAAGTAAGCAAAGATTTTTTTTAAGTCATAATAAGGAAAGGGAGACAATTACAGTAATCAAATATTTTGGTTTTACGATCTGCAAGCTTCTCATAGACATGTACAGGAAGGGTTGTTTTCTTTAATAGGTAGACAAAGAATTCTATAAAGAACTGGTATGGGCATGTGGCACTGATGTCCCTTTTCTTCTTATCCGCATGCTTGACTGATTCTCAGGAGGGTCCCTTAGTTCCTTGGAAGCACTAAGAAGGGGGAGGTGCTCCCAAATTCAGGGTATGTATGTAGCAGGTGGGGAATTCCAGGCTGGAGGGAGCAAGACATTGTAAACTTTCAAAGAGTCCAGTGAGTTGTTCAGTTTGGCGAATGAGAAGACTCATTCAACTCACCAGTCCTGAGACAGGAGTGGGTCTGAATCTACCCTGTCATAGAGAAACAAGAATCTCACCTCTTGGTCACATGTCAGTTATCCAGAGAAAGTTGGTACTTTGTAGCAGCCTACTTTAAAGACATACTAATTTGGAGAGGCTTCACTGCTGTTTACTTGGATCATATGTTTCAGTTAAATTCGATGTTGTTAAGTATTTTCATTGTTCTTGAATTTATTAGGTCTGGTTAGTTCCTGAAAACTCTTTATGAGCAATGTGTGTGTGTGTGTGTGATTCTCACACAAGAGGCCAAAGTCAAGTGTATTCCTCTACCATGCTCTGCCTTATCTGGGGATAGCATCTCTCAATGAGCTTAGAGCTCACCATTCAGCTATACTGTTTGGCCTGGAAGTGGCTAGGATCCTCCTGTCTTCCTACACCTAGCACTGGTTACACTGTGCCTGGCTTTTATGTGGGTGCCGGTGATCTGAACTCAAATTCTACCCTAGGACTGCAAGTACTGTAACCTCTGAACTTTGTCACGGTCATTCACTTGATGTAGCAGTAGACTGGCAGGGACAGGCATCCAGAGTAAATAGTTCATACTCACTAAAGTTAAGATGTGTGTTTACTGTCCCAGTAAGATTCATGGCCTGAGCTGACAGACACAAACCTGACAATAGGGGCTAACACTTAGGATAACTGGCTCCACCCTGCCTCTGACCATGTGCACAAAGCATGGGGTCATTGAGAGCACGAAAGAGCCCTATCCCATCCTAAGAATCCAAAAGAAAAACAGAGAAAAAAAGGCTCTCTCTGACATATGAATGTTAATAATTGGTTTTAGTTTATAATGGAAACAGCAAGCTTGTGTTCCTATAGTTTTCTTTGAAAGGGTCTAAGAAAAACGATAAAGAGAACAATGTTCATTAAGCCCATATTGCACGTTGGCTGTCAGTGGTGTTTCTTTTAGAAAAAAAAAATGTTCTGCTGTAGATTTGTCCCTTTTGGAGAGATACAGGAATTGCAAGGAGAGTGCCAGACAGTGCTAGCATATGCTTGTTTTTCTAACTCAGTGTGGGCAGCCTTTCTTAAACATTTTGTATAAATATATTTATTCTCCCACTGAGACCTTGCCTGCCAGGTTCAGGAACAACTGAGCAAGCAGATGAGTTACAGACCCAGGAAAGCAGAGGAGGAATTGCACTGGAGATGCTACTGGTTCCTTTATTCCAGTTGAGCACATTGCCCCAGTATAACGAATTAGTGTTGATGAATTAGTGATAAATTTATATCAGTTTTTATATTCAAAGTAAACGATGTCCTTGCTGTTGACATATTCATAAAGCAAGGAAATGTTGACATCCGGTGGGCATGATTGAAACACCCCTACCCCCACCACATGCTCGCACGCACCCCCCCACCCCCGTGTCCTCACGCGCGCGCTCATACACACACACACACACACACACACACACACACACACACACACAGGCTCACAAACACCCTTCGGTGTTCCATCCACATTTGCAAGCTGTCTGCATTTCTCGTATTGGCCTCAGCTTTGACAAATGCAAAGAAGTCACTAATATTTTGACACTCTCCCTGCCCAAGTCTGATACCAGCTGGCTACGAAGGCACATATTCATTGTTCTGCTGGATTTTAAAGACTGGGTCCCAGCCAAAGGACTGGACTGGGTCCATTCATTCATTTTCAAGATTGAAGTTGCAGCTTAACTGTAATGACCATTTCTCAACTCAGTCTGGAAACCTCTTCCAAATTCAACAGATGCCTGAGAGGGGAATGTACATTTGGATGTGAAATGGCTCTGCCTGAGAAAGGAACAAAAGGTGATGTTTGAGCTGAAAACAATTAATATTATGTACACTGGTTGTGTCTTTCAAAAAATTAAAATTCTTATAGTGTTTAGAACAGTTGGCACATGCTTATTTTAGCACTTTAAGTGAAAAAGAAAGTTTAAATTGCAGATGTAACTACTATGGAAAACACACCCGCATTCACATTTGCGTTTAAAGAGAAAAACACACAAAATGTCGAAAGAAAAAGCCTTTAAGATCAGGGTGAGTCGTTCTGTTCTACCTTTGCATACCCTTTACCTATATCAAATTTTGTATTAATGGTTGAATGAAAGGAAAGGAAAAGAAAGGAAAGCACTGTGCTTCAATTCTGGTGACCATATTGTTCTGGTAACCACAATCAACAACTGTCCAAGTACACCATGAAAACCAAAACCACGCAATAATCTACAGAAATATCTCTGCTTTCTGCATCTGAAAAATGTTCCCCTGCTGTGTGTTCCTGCTGTCCCATTTTTCCAGTTCCTTAATAATTGGAGACATTAACCCTGATTATTTACAAATTTTCCATTTCAATCTATTCTCAGGTACACATGCTCTAAAAACTACCCCACAGGGCTGGAGCAGTATGACTTGATCCTGCAGTTATGTGTAGGGATCTTCTCCAGGCATGAGGGCATGCAAATGTTTACAAGTGTCAAAGTGTCCGCGTTACGAGAGAGCATCCTGATTAATATTTTCACATAAGCTTGATTTAGTGTTCCTACTAAAGTATGCAACTATGGGAAGGATTCATTTATACTGTCTTGTGAAATGCGCAGATAACTTTTAAAAACATATCAGATATAATTCAATATGTCCACTTCTTATTTGGGGAAACTTATCCAGGGATTAAAAATCTGAAGTTGCGCTGAGTTGATTAGGTCTATTCTGGGATTTTGGCACACAAGTGTTGGGTGTTTTGAGTGATCTGCTTTCTTATTTCAAGCTACTGACTCTAGCCAATGACTGTGTTTTACACACCAGCTTCCTTACCAGTGAAATGGGAATAATAGAATCAAAGACCAGGAGTACTGCAAGGATTAACATAGTCAGTGCCCCTCTGATCTTAGGGCCTCTCTTACAAATAAAAACAGCTACAATGAAGAGTAAGGTGTCTCTGAAATCCTATCCTTATTCTGCCTGTAAGAAAATGGACTCCTCTCCATGCCCTGTAGCCACAGTCAGCTCTCAGGCTTGCATAGCCCTGATTAAAAAATGGATTGCCAGCAGTCATATGTGATTGCCTGCTATGGAAGTGTGGCTCTCCTCACCCTCTACCAACGTGCCCTATGCACTATTCATGAGTGGTACAATATTCCAACCTTAATTTCCACTGATTAATTCTCACTAATTATTCACAATGCAAACCTTCACAGGAGAATTCCACTGAATGCTCCTCCATCCTGAGGCAGGGAAAGCAATGTCGAATCGTTTTCTGATTTCAAGTGGAAAACAAACTAATTATGTGGAAATATGATAATAGATTGTGCTGTAGGGACTAGTCCTCCACAGACTTCAAAATGTTTGCCTATGATGGGCTCTTGATGTTATTTCTTCCAGGAGGAACTGCCCTTTCATAATGCATCAACATTATTGACTGGACTGTGATTCCTTACTTGGAGTTAAGGTGATTTGCATAATTGTACATTACTTCCGTCTGGTGGAAACAAACAAGAGGTTCGGGTGCTAATGATCAAGCAGGCAGCAGTGACTGCTGGGAAAAATTGCCTTAGCAAAATCCCCAAACAATGAGGAACAGCTTCTCTTGTTGGCATCTCTCAGCATCCTCCTTTGACCTAGCTTTATTCTGCTTGGCTACAGGCTTTGTTTTTGAATCTGTCTGTCTCTGGCTTGGGAGGTGGCGTCTTCTACAAAGACAGAAAGCTATGGAGTTCTGCGAACTTTCCTAATGCTGTGTATTGGCTCAGAGCATTTTTTTTTTTCTTCCTGGATGTCATTGTCTCTCTGACGTGTTGAGCCCTTTAAGACTCGGTATGAATATTTCTGTCCTTTTTGTCCATTCTTCCAATGTTTCAAAAGTTACCATTGTTCATCCTCAAAATGAAAAATCAAAGGATATCAAATCACCAGGGTAGGAGCTCACAGAACATACAGAGTCCATGCATGCACAGTTTGGTCTTTGCATTTTCCAGGTCAGTCTTTGACACAGTTAGGAGAGAGGAGCAGACACAGAGACAAAATAAACACTCGTTTCCTTCAGTTCTCCAACCTTTTTCCTGTCTATGCTACTTCACACCTGCTTAGCAGTTAGTCACGGCTCCTGTCTTATAGGTTGACAAGGTTGCGTTTCTTTCTCTGTATCTCATCTTCAAAACCCCATGACCAGGGGGACAGAGGAACTGCTACACAAATGCCTGCTGAGCAAACATGGCACTTCAGGAGCGTGGCTAATGCGGAATGACGCCATACATGGTGGATGTATATAGAAGCCCTACCAAGTCTTAAGGATTTACAGTGGCTTCAGGAAAAGCTGTGAACAGGATTTGGAGACTGCATCTGCTTAGTGGAAAAGTTGTCTGTGATAGGTTAGTCATGTCTGAAATGAACATAGTAATGGGAAATAGCAAATCAAATATTTTGTATTTGTATTCTTGTTATGCAGACTTAACCTCGGACATTTTTAAGACATTTAGAGTAGCAATGCTGGAGCTGATAAGTGTACTTACTGGCTTTCCTTCAACTGAATCAAGCTCTGAATTTGTATGGTCTACTCAGGTCACTCCAATACCATGTTTTTAAACATTGGATATGAAATGTTTTAAGTTATTCTTCATGGAAGTTATCTGACCTGCTGTTCTTGCTATTATATTATTTAACTTATCAAAGCAACTTTGTGTGTATAGTATTTTTAATGCAAATTTACAGGTGTATAAAACAAACTCACAGAATTTGACTAGGATGAAAAGGCTGTGAATGGCAAATCCTCAATTCAAGTGAATCATTCCTGACTCCAAAGTTTATGTTTTTTCCATTACTATATAAAGTCTTATTTAATGTGAATGTAAAGTATATAGCCTTGGACTTCAGAGAAAAAAGTTCTCCAGGCTGACAAAGGGACAGACCAATGAGAGGTGTTCTAATTATGTGGCATTTGTGGGAATTAGAGGAGCAGGGGCCTTGTCTGAGAGTCTGTGCATAGATAGATTCTAGAGGGAAAGCGGATTCCATGGAAAACGGTTGAAAATGAAAGGGAGCTTCTTTTGTCAACTTTGTTTTTCATGCCAGAGGTTCTAACTGCTGGAAACATTTAGGGACCGTCCTCATTAGCTCCATTTCTCACAAAAAGAAAATGTGGTCCCATGTAAGATTAGTGATGGCATCAAAGAAGAAAGACAGTCCATGAAAGATTAGTAACTGCATCAATGAAAAGAAATAGTCCATTTTTCTACTTTACCGTGTTTGCATTTCTAATGTTACCATTGTACAAGCTAGACACAAAACGAATGATTATGTGGACACACATTTTTATGAATGTTACTCCAAGGTAAAGCAGATATAAAACTTGAGATGTTTGACTCTAAAGTCTATGATATTCCTCTCATACTAAGCTGCTCTGGGGAAATTTAAACTGAACTTGAGACTTTGAAACAAGTTCCATTTTTCAAGGATAACTTCTTACAAATCTGCCTAAGTGCAGCTGGTCTTTTAGGGAAATGTGTTTACAAGAAAGCTTGGCAGGTTCCTTAGACATTAAGTATCTCTTACAAAATAATATTTTGATGGATTACATGTAAATGAATCAGAAACATGTGGCTTCCATTTCCTTTAGAATGCGCACAGAGAACATTTTATGTTTGCAATTGAATTTCCCTGAATGCCACCTCCAATGCATTCCTCTCCTTCCATCCCCTAGTTCAGGCTTCTTAAGAAGAACGGATGATCTGAGAATCCCTCCAAAACCTGGTGCTTTCATTCTCTGCTTACAACCTGGTATGCATACACAGAACATTTCTCCTTTATTTCCACCAGTGAAATCAGCTGTTATACAGCAAGGAATGCTGGGAGCCTACACAGGACTTTTCTAGAATGAGGACTTCTTATAATAGATAACTTCTTTCTGCCTTGGGTTTGCTGAAGGGCAAGTCATTGCAAAGGAAGAGATTTACTCTTACTATACCTGAAGTTAAGTGATGTACACTGTGAACAAATTCGTCTTTTGAACTTTTTAAAGAAAATGATCTTCCAAAGGAATTTCTTCAAAATAGCTAAAAGCTATTAAGTAGTTGACTTGGAAAATGCACTGTAAGCTGACTGTGACTTTATATACAATGGTAATAACTATACTCTGTGTGTGTGTGTGTGTGTGTGTGTGTGTGTATCTACACTCTAGAAGAGCTGCGGAATGGAATGCTGCCCAGCAGAACCTGAAAAATCCAGGAGCACCCATCATGTTTCAAGGTGCTCTTGTTACTCAAGGCCTCTTAATGCCAGGCTCTCAACATAACAGGTGTCCTTAATAATATTCATCAGAGATGAGCTGAATATGTGAGGTACCTGTGGTCAGTACTTTATAGCAAAGGAACATTTTAGTATTCAGGGTTCTCTAAGCCAAATAGAATGTGTCTAAGACAGAGGGGATGATTCAATTTCGATTTCAAAAGTCATGCATTGAATACAAAGTGTACAGGTTTGATCTAAGATCACAAATACCAGCAGGTCAAATGTGTCAGCATCAAAGTAGATGGTAAGGCTGTTTTGATGAAAGTCAATCAGGGTTTGGATGGCTGTGGGATGGCCTTGAGAAGGAACTTAATCCATTCATACTCTCAGAGCCATTTGTTTTAAATCTCTGGATGCAGATACACATTCCAATCTCAGAAACACCTTTGGATGGTACTGTTTAATCTTTTCGGCCAGTCACATCTGGTCACATCTCTTTCTTTTACACCTGGCAAACATTACTCTGCTGTCTACCCTAGTTTGGTTCCTCCCCTTTCTTGAACTGCCAAAGTCTGGAAGTGACTGGCCAGGAGGAGAGAGGTAGCCAGCCCTTACTCTGCAGCCAATCTGAGATCCTACCACTTTTAATTTTTAGTTATTTTTTATTTTTGAGATTATAATGGGATTACTTCATTCTCTCCCTTCCTCTTCCTCTCTCCAACACCTCTCATATACCTGCCTTGCATCTTTCAAATATAACTTCTTTTATCATTAATTGTTGTTATACACGTGTATAGAAGTATAAATGTATATATTTTTAAATACATAAATATAACCAGATCAGTCTGTATACTGATACTTACACGTATGTTTTCAAGGCTATTTTGTGTTGGATTCAATTGATGAGCTCCTCTCTGGGAAAGGACTTTCTTTAGCTCTTTTTCTTAGTTGTCTAGTTCTTTGTGCAGTGTGGAGGCCTCTTGGGCTTCCCCCATCCATATTAACATGTTTAGTGTCATTGTCCTTGATCAACTCTTGTTTATGTAGTCCGACATTCCTAGGAGATGTAATCTCACATCAAACTCTGTGATCCTCTTGCTCTTACAATCTTTCAGCCTTTTCCATAATGATCTCAGCAGCATTCACTTTCTTCTTTCCCATTCTCCTATTCCACCCATTCTTTCTTCTCAGAGGGTATTTGTGTTTAGAAAGAAACTATGTATTGTTCAACGTTTTGTGATTTATGCTCAGTAAAGTGGAGTTTATGCTGAGACCAGAGTAAGTAGCTGAGTTGTGTTCAGATCTGGTGGGCAGCACTAGAACACAAAAAGAAAAAGTTTGGTCGACCTGGATATTAATCTACATACCTAAGAACACCTTATTTTTGACAAAGAAGCTAAAATTATACAATGGAAAAAAGAAAGCATCTTCAACAAATGGTGATGGCATAGCTGTATGTTAACATGTAGAAGAATGAAAATAAATTCATATCTATACCCATGCATAAAACTCTAGTCCAAATGGATTAAACACCTCAATATAAATCTGACCTCACTGATCCTGATAGAAGAGAAAGTGGGAAGTACACTTGAATGCATTGGCACAGGAGACCACTTCCTAAATATAACCCCATAGCACAGACACCAAGAGAAACAATTAATAAATGGGATCTCCTGAAACTGAGAGACTTCTGTAAAGCAAAGGACACAGTCAATAAGACAAAAAGGCAGCCTACTGAAAAGGAAAAAGATCTTCATCAACCACACATCAGACAGAGGACTGATTTCCAAAATAAACAAAGAACTAAAGAAATTAGACATCAAAATTCCAAATAACACAATTATAAAATGGGGTACAGAACTAAACAGAGAATTCTCAACAGAAGAATCTCAAATGTCCAAAAGACACTTAAGGAAATGTTCAACATCCTTAGCCATCAGGGAAATGCAAATAAAAACAACTCTGAGACACCATCTTACATCAGTCAGAATGGCTAAGATCAAACACAACAATGATAGCTTATGCTGGAGAGGATGTGGAGTAAGGGGAACACTCCTCCATTGCTGGTGGGAATGCAAACTTCTATAACCACTTTGGAAATCAGTATGGTGGTTTCTCAGAAAATTGGGAATCAACCTACCTCAGGATCCAGCAATGCCACTCTTGGGAATATACCCAAAAGATGCTCAATCATATCACAAAAGCATTTGTTCAACTATGTCCATGGCATCATTATTTGTAATATCCAGAACCTGAAAACAACCTAGATGCCCCTCAAGTGAAGAATGGATAAAGAAAATGTGGCACATTTACACAGTGGAGTACTACTCAACAGTAAAAACAATGACATCTTGAAACTGCATGCAAATGGATGGAACTAGAAAAAACCATTCTGAGTGAGGTAATCCAGACCCAGAAAGATGAACATGGTACGTACTCACTCATAAGTGGATACTAGTTATAAAGCAAAGGATATTGAGCCTATAGTTCATGATCCTAGAGAAGCTAAGTAACAAGGTGAACCCTAAGAAAAACATACATAGATCCACCTGGAAAGGAGAAATAGATAAGATCGCCTGACAAAACTGGGAGCTTGGGAGTGGGAGGAGAAGGGAGGGTGGAAGGGGAAGAGGAAGGGAGAAGGAGAGGGGTGAGAACTTGAAGGAAGGGGATAGTTGATGGAGGAAGGACAGAGATGAGGACAAGAGAGGGAGAAGGAGAGGGGTGAGGAGAACTTGAAGGAAGGGGATAATCAATGGAGGAAGGACAGAGATGAGAGCAAGAGATACTTTGATTGTAAGAGCCTTTATGGTTCCTATAGTAAGAATCCTAGCACTAGAGAGATTTCAGGAATCTACAAGGATGATCCCAGTGAAGACCCTAAGCAATAGAGGAGAGGGTGCCTGAACTGGTCTTGCCTTGTAGTCAAACTGACGACTATCTTAAATGTCATTATAGAACCTCCATCCAGCAACTGATGGAAACAGAGGCAGAGACCCACATCAAAGCACTGGACTGACCTCCCAAAGTCCAGTTGAGGAGTTGAAGGAATGAAAATATGAGCAAAGAGGTCAAGACCATGATGAGTACACCCTCTGAAACAGTTTACCTGAGCTAACAGGAGCTCACCAACTCCAGCCAGACAGGGAACGAAACAGCATAGGTCCAAACTAGTCCCTCTGAATGTGGGTAACAGTTGTATGGCTGGGGCAGACTGTGGGGCCACTGGCAGTGGCACCAGGATTTATCCCTACTGCTTTTCTGAAACCTATTCTCTTTGGATGGATACCTTGCTCAGTTTAGATATAGTAGGGAGGACCTTGGACCTTCCCCAAAGCAATGTGCCTTACCCTCTCTGAGGAGTGGATTGGGGGTGGGGAGGTAGTGGGAACTGGGATTAGTATGTAAAATGAAAAAAAAGATAGTTTTTTTTTTTACAAAAAAATGTTTTACATAAAGGAGAAACTGTTCAATAAATGATACTATAGAGCTACTTTTTATATGAAGGCGTGGAACTGGATCACCAAAATTTGATCAAGATTGATTAGCAGCACAAATAAAAATATCATCACTTTTATAAATATTTAAAAGAAATATTAAAGAATACATTTTGTAACTAAAAAAAGTGCCGTGGCATATGCACATACGTGCATGCACGTGTGCACATATAATCATACACAAATCATGTGTTTTAAAACAAAAGACAAAAAGAAAGAAAAAGGTTGGTCAATAAGGAAGTATGTAGAAAAATATACCAAGAAATTACCAAGTTTATTGAATGAAGTAATTAATATAAAAAAACCATAATCTTTACTTTTTCTTATTTTCCTTATCTCTTTCTTAAATATTTTAATTAGTCAGGTCTTCTCAGGCCAATCATTTATATCTTTTGTAAAGTACTGTATAGCTCATTGATCTGCTAGATGAAAAGCTATCATGATACAATGATGGCGAAAATAGGTTTCAGAATGCATTTCTTTCTGGAATCTCTACCTTTTCCCAATATCGTATAGATTGTTGGATTCAAAGTTGTTATGAATATATTGTATATTTTAGATTTTAGAAAGTGCCTTTTTCTTTGTCTCAAATATTTTTAATATGCTCTTGTCAATATTAAGTGAAAATGAGTCATTTCAAATATATAAACCCAGAGGCATATAGAATTTATTTATTCAATTTGTTTAGAGATTAGAAGTCAGGGAATGGGAGAGGTGGGGCTAATTCCCTCTAATTTCTAGACTACTTTATTAGCTGTACTTACCTTGCCAAACACAATATTAAAGATATGATCATATCCATCCACACAATGAAAGACATGAAAAAAATGGGAAACTAATTTTGTATGCAAAGTGGTCTGTCAGATTTATTTGGGGAAGAATATGTTAAGGAAAACCTTCCCAGAGAATTGCTTTTTATAATCAGAAATCAGAAAACAAAATTAGTTATACATACCGAATCCCTGCCATTTGGAGTGAATTCAGTGCAATAGTCCTCTGACTACAGAATTGCATGCAGATGGCATAGACTACTGAATGTTACATCTCTTCCAGGTTCATCTATTGGTACTGTACTGCCAGGTAGCAAGATATCAGGAGGGCTGTTCTTTGTGGGGGGGCAGATTTTATGTTGAGATGAGGTTGTAAGGGTGGTATCCTCATGATGGAAAGAGAAGGAGACAAGAAGCTTTTCTCTCTATTTTGTGACACTCTAGGAGACGGTGGGGTTATGCAGATCAGCAAGAGGGATCTTATTCAGAACTTAATCTGTTCACACCTTTATCTTCACCTTCCATCTTTACAGACCCACAAGAAATAAATGCCTGTAGTTTAATCCACCCAGTTCATGATGTTTTGTTATAGAATATTATAAGTTATAGAAAAGCCTCAAGAATTGTGAGGTGGGAAACCTTCATCAAGTAAATTAATCTATGTATATTTGTAAGGAAAAACTATAACAATTTCTATTAAGAAAGTAATAAGCCATCTTAGAGGGATAACTCAGCATTGAAAATCGCTATGCTCTTTCTTCACACCTTAATTCAATGGCTAGCACCCAGACAAAGTGGCTCACATGTCCCTATAACTCCAGGACCCAATGTTCTCTTCTGTGTTCTACTGCACCACCACACCTTCCAGCCCTTCACACATGCACACACGCATGTACATGCTCACGCGCGCGCACACACACACACACAGATATTTTTTTAAAAAAATACTAAGTTAATGGATTAGATTTAATGGCATTTTGGAGCTGGGGAAAGAAATGGATAAATGAATGAATATGGATAATGGATAAATGTGCTGCAGTTACAGGGAGAATTAAGATAAGATGTTGGAAAGAAGATTTTTTGAAGAACTACTGGCTGAGAATTGTCCCAAACATAAAAAAGCATGAAGACACAGAAACTTAAGTAATCTATAGACCTCTAGAAGCATCAATGTTAAGAATTTTGGTTAATATGCCATGCTTGCTTCAATAGCCAACAGCTGAAAGACCAAAGATGAGGGGAAGGTTTGAACAAGATCAGAAGGATAAAATACTTGCCACCACAGCTGTTTTTGCCTCAATTTTTATACAATTGAAGGACACTATGCCAATGTATTTAAAGTTTGCAATTAAATCATTTCCAACATATGAATACATACTACTGAAATCATCACTACATAAAAATAACACACAACTCTGTCATTCATAAAAGTGTCTTGAAACTCTTTGTAGTTCAAATCTGCTTACTCTATCCTTATCAGAAGATCAAGGAATCTCTCAACTCTCACCAGAGAAATCTGTTCTCAATAAATTATGTCAACATCAATACTTAGACTAGCCAACATGCAGAGAACAAGAGACTGCTGGATGTCCAGCCCTAGAGGGAACATATATACTGTCCCACTTCCTTGAAAGACTTGGAGAACATTGCCAAGATGTGCAGAAAAACTATAGAGGTGCTAGATGGCCACAAGTCAACAGTGCTTTCTGGACACAGTGGGGTAGCTGTGCATGAACTCACAGTGGATGTGACAGATGGCATATATATGACCTGTCAAGTCAAGCCAGGTCAATTCCCAGAATGGAGAGAGGAGACCAACATGAAGTGCCATCCTTCATCATGGAGCTATTGGCATTTGGTTGCTGCTGGGAAAGGAAGGATGTGTTGCATCTAAGGGCATAATTCCTGATGAGTGGACCAGGCTCCAGTACAAGGCCACACATCCAAGAATGTTTAGGTGGCTCAAATTCATCTCTATGGGGAAAAGAAAAAAGCAAAAAATGGATGTGAAGGGAAAGGCATAGAACTCAGAAGAGTTAGAGGAAAGAGAGTGTATATGATCAAAACTCATTATATGAAATTCTCAAAAAGAACAAATGAAAAAGATTATAAGGAAAACAGATTTATTAATTATTAATTAGTTTGCATATTCTGTATTTTTATGTGGCTGTAGCAGCAGACAGTGTTCCATTTTGCCTAGCTTCTTTTATTCAGTTGAGGCAATTTTTAGATCCAGTCACATTGTGGCATGTTTATCAGTGGTGAATTTCCTTTCATTGCTCATGTTTCTCATCATTTTCTTTATACATGCACTTGGGATGTTAATAAGCACGTGAGTGTAATACGTTTGTACTTATTACAATGGAACAGTTATAAACATCTTCATGATAATTCTATGTGGTTATATTTTTAATTATCATGGGCATATATACCAGTAGAATAGAATAGAAAGGTGAATGTGTGTGTTAGCATATTAGTGTGTGTTTATGTATGTGTGTTTATTTAAAGAGATGTCAAACTGTTTTCAAAAGTGGTTACATTATTTTATATTCTCAACAACGGTAATATAGTTTCACCCATTCTATGTTCTCAACTTTTAATCTGGCTAAATTTTAAAATTCTGCTCCCTTCAAGAGCATACAGTCTCTTCTACTACAATTTTTATTTCAATATCCTCTATACCCAATGGTTTTGAACATATTTTAAAATTCATATTGATAAATAAAAGGAATGAAGAGACTAGTAATAACTATGCCTATTCTTGTGAGTTGTTTGCATTATTATTTAATTTGCATTTAAATTACAGTGAGACTTGAATGACCATTTCTTTGTTTGTTTGGGCTGTATCAGAAAAAGTATAACAAAACAAATAAGCAAGCAAAAACTTCTAGTCTCTGAGAGTAAAAGGAGTTCTTTGAATATACATTTTGAAAATTTTGTATCTTACACTTAGTTATATTTGGAGAATGTCTGCGTGTGGAGTAGAGCAGAGTTGATGCTTACTTCCTTGTACCCAGTTGATCTAACACTATTTCCTGATATGACTTGCCATTTCACATTTAGTTCCCTTGCATCGGTCTCCAAAATGTAGGCATTTTTTTTTTTCTGGATAGAAACATTGCTTCTGGGGGAAGAAGAAGGCTTCCAAGACTCAAAGACTCTCAGGAACCTCATGAAACTCAGAAAGTGGTGTTCCCCTCCAGGAATATCAAAGCAGTAAACAGGTTCCGGGAAGAGGGCACTCGTAAGCAGAACTGTCTGAAGTTATGCAGGGACCTCAGGGATGCCGTTGGTCTGAGTCCTCACCTGCACTGGGGTAAGCTTTTCAGTGGTGCAGCTATCTATGAGTTGCAGATGGTCTTGTCAGTACCTTGATCCTCTGGTCTGTCATCTATGCCCTATCTAGGATGAGTTGACATTTGTTCATGCCTGTCCAGTAAAAGTGAGACAATTATCAGCCTTTATTTGTTGCCATGATCTACATGTCAATTTTCAGGTAATTCCAAATTGTATAGAATAGAGAAGCTTTACAATACATTTCGAGATCTGGTCATTTATGTCTCCCAATTTAGTTGTTTGCTACAAAAATGATTTGTCTATCTCCTAAATATTTTAGAGTTCTCTTGCTAATTTCTATGAAAGAATCATCCTGGAACTGCAATTACAATTCCATTATGGATGCTAATTAATTTTTGAATAATTAAATGATACAATGTAGAAGAAAGTGGAGTAAAATAACATAATGCTAAAGAAAGAATACTTGCTAATGTTGAGTTGTAATCATAGGAAAATATTCTTTTAAAGTATAGGTGAGAAGACATTTTATACAAATATATTGAAATTTATTGTCAGTAGATCAACCAAAAGTATATATCAAGCTGAGTAGTCCAGATAAAAAGAAATTGATGCTAGAGAAACATATTGGAATTCACACACAACAGAATAAACATAGTAGAAAAGGCAAATGCCAATGATGAATTTTGAAAAACTTAAAATAATAGTTCCTTACTTAGCATAGATGTAACATGGAAGTCCATGAGAACAGTCACATCAAAGATAAGATGCAGACCAACTGAGTGTCCAAAGTTTTTGCTTATTGTCCATTACATAACAAAATATTAGTTATAAGGATTCTGGTAGGATTATGTGTTGTGATCTGTGAAAATAACATAAAAATAGGCAAAAAGTACTCACCACACTAAAAGTAAACTCATCTAATAAAATATTATACTATAACTGAAAGAATAAATCAAAAGAGAAAAAAGAATGAGACATATCAAAATCCAGAATATTAATAGAAAAGAAACATTCAACCACAAAATGAGAAATCCAATGTTAAATTAAATAAAATTAGATAAATATTTGAATAAAAAGTCATTGCTTATAAAAGCAAGCATTTGTTAATGTTAGTTTTAGAAGACATATCTTAAATATGGAGAAAGAACATTTGGGGTTAAAGATCCAAGAGATAGACTCTGCTGAAGCTTATCACAAACACGCCAGGGCAACTTTTCTAATATCAGACAACTCCAGGGCACGATAGAGGTAGAGAAATATCATGGGCAAATTTATAGCTAGATATTTCATTTCAAAGTGTACACACAACTACAAAAGTATATGGACTATAAACTACCAGAAAATTCCATAATTACAATAGAGACTTTTAGTAAATTCTCAGTCAATAGCAAAAGCTGTGTATGGAATACAAGAGATACACAGTCATTAAAGAACACATGTCTTAAGTGACTTCTACAATTACACAACACATGATTTTTCAAGTGCACAGGAAAATTTACCAAAACAAATCCATATGCTATGCTGGAAAACAATCCTCAACAAATTCCAAAAGCTTGGAATCATGTCAAGTTCACTCCCGATGATGGCAAGGTTGAGTTAGAAACTAATAGTAAGAAAAACTAAAGCCCAGCAAATCCACTAAACATTTAGATACTTTGCTAGCTACGTTTGGAAGATGGATAAATTGAAGGAGTCACAGTCAAAACTGGAAAATTTTAAGAGAATAAATTTTAAGAGTAATCAAAGCGTCTGTTGGACCTTGCAGAATGTAGGCTGCATTTTATGTAGCGGGAAATACAGACCCTTGGTGTCTGTGGCAAAGAGAAGCAGACTGAGTCCAGTGGCTGTGCAACCCTTTCATGAAGACTTAAAAATAATAAGATTTCGAGTCTCAGAAAAACAGAGGGGTATATTAATAGTGGCAATAAAACTCAACACCTGAGATGCAGCTATAATACAAGGAGCAAACAAGTCAAAACATATTTATTTGATAAAAAGCTAATTAAGTGGATAGCCTTTAACAAAGTGATCATGGAAAAGATAAAATAAAAGTATATATTATCAACAGCAGTGAAAAAAAAAGGAAACATTTATCCCACATAAATCCAGTAATCACAAGTAGAGAGCAGAAACAACTTGACTTCAAAAAATACAAAATTTAAATAAAATGAATGCAAAGTTTCCCTCCTGGCAGGGTTCAGAGGCAAGGCAATGCCTTCCTCTTCAGATTGACCAGTATAGGTAAACACGAGCAGATTCAGCTTTATCCTCCCAGATGACTGCAACTTGAGACTGCTCTCCTGCAGAGACCTCCTACAGACATGAGCTAAGCCCTTCTTCTGGGCTGTACATAATAAACATGATGAGGTTCCAGGGTGTTCCTGAATATTCCACCAGAGCAAGCATGGCCCACAGGACCTCAGTTTTTCTGTATTTGTGTCCATGTATCCATCCTTAGTTTATTCCTTTGTTACCCCTGTCAAGTTTACAAGACGGGGCCTTGCTGGACACAGTTGATTCATTCAGTGTATATCCTGGGTTACACACAAAGGCAGTTTGCTTATTTGAAGCCAAACAGTTCACGTCTTCTCCTGTGAAAAATATGGAGGCCAACAGGTGGAAGGGGAGATATATTTAGCTCACTGTGGTTACAAAATGTCACAGTTTAGTTGGGGCAGAAGTTTTACATAACCATTCAGAGAGCATGGGCTTGGCAGCAAGGTATACTTATTGTAACATTGGTACCACCTCAGCCTAACTACGCTCCTGAGTTAACTGCCTCAGCTTCTGAAAACTCTATTTTTTCCTTGTGAAACATCAGTCACAATTGGAGTGAGGGTTACCTGCATAGTGACAGGATGATCTTGATGAGCTGGGAGATATGCCCCAGGATATGCCAGACCAGCTGGGTAAAGAGACATAGTAAGACGTCTGATGCCCCTGCCAATCTCAATGACCAGTACTTTGCCAGCAGAGAACTGTCAGTCCCCACTCAGTTCATTTCAGAGGCAGCTAAAGTAGCTATCAAAGGTTTCCAGAACATAATAAAAGTGGAGAGAACAACAACAACAGAAGATTGACCAGTTACTGCAGTTCTCATTAAAGGTTAGTTCTCTGGAGGTCAATTGATAATGATAATGAATATGATGAGATATGCGTGTTACATCTGTTCTATCTGGGTAGCAATGCTCATTAACATCAGCTATGTCTTGTACCTCAGTACCTTTGCATATGCCATCTGAAAATAATGTCTTTTCTGCCGAATTTTGTCAATTCTACTTGTTGCATAGCTGGGCCTGAAGCTACCAGATGGTGTTCTGCAAAGTGTCGGGCCTCATGCAGGGGATGGAACCTCAACTACACTGTTTTAAATAAAGACAGATCTTAGTGACTTGTGGGTAGAAATGGTTCTTGTCAGGATTCTGCCTGTTATGGAATATTATTTTGACTATGTAAAGATGTGTTATTTGCTTATGCTGCAGACTATTGTAAAGGTGTTAGGCGCTTAAGCTACATTTGTTTAACAATTTAAGAATGTGTGCTTAAATATGTAAAGATGTGTTTTACATTTGTTTCACCTTTAGGCACCTGGTTGGTCTAATAAAAAGCTGAAAAGCCAATAGTTAGGCAGAGAAAGGATAGGCAGGGGTGGTGGGCAGAGAGAGTAAATAGGAGGTGAAATCGAGGCTTGGGAGAGGAATGAGAGAAAGAGAAGAAGAAAAGGAGGAAAAAGAGGAAGACGCCCCAGCAATAAGCCAGGCAGCTGCCAGCCAGACATGCGAAGCAGGTAAAGTAAGATATACATAAGGAAAGAAAAGTAAAAAGCCTTGAGGCAAAAGTTAGATATCGAGAAACAGGTTAATTTAAGTTAAAAGAGATAGCCAGAAAAGAGCTAAGCTAAAGCTGAGCATTCAAAACTAATAAGAAGTCTCCGTATAATGATTTGGGGATGGGTTGGTGGCCCCAAGGAAAAGCATGGTACATCTCTCCTTCACTGTCTCCTGGTTCTGTCTCCTCTGACCTCAGTTCCAGGAGGCTCTAAATCCAGCAGCAAGACTCTACACTACTATCACAGAAGCCATTTGAAGACTTGACCTTTCCCATTCACTCCAAGAAATGACAATGTCAATTTACTGTAAGTACAATCACTCAGAAAGTCTTTGTAGGGTGACAGGATGCATATTATAGTATATTATTTTCTATCATGTCATATAGCATGCAAACATTTTATAAAATTATTTAATTGCATAAATATCTAAACATATAGATAAATAAAATATAGATGTATTTGTATTACATGTATGAAAATTGTCATATTTTTATTTATACAATAATTGCAAAGCTTTTTGCTTAACATATTTTTAGACTCTAGGCCAGTTCTTGGCATATGGAAAGCATTTTATGTTTTTAATGAATATATATCTTTCACTTTTCATAACAATCTTATTAGATAGTTTTTGTGAATCTTACTTTACAGATGAGGAGAAGGGGTGATGGAAAGGTTAATTAACTTATTCAAAGTTATGATACTAGAGATCATTTAAGTGAGTCAGCATTAATCTTCCATGTTCAAATAGTCTGGGTTCTTTGATACTTTAGTAATCAGCTTCTGAGACTTAGTTTCATTATAGAAAAATCTGGACACATTTGCATGACAGCAGCAATTGCCCTAGCGAGGGGGGCTCTTTCTTAGTGTTCCCTGTATTCCATTGTCTATCTGATGCTAAGGTCTGTCCCTTGTGCAATTTGAATCTCTGGCTTCTCTCCTAGCTTGATCTGTTAGGTCTGTATTCGTTGGTGAAATATATGAATGTTGACTGTGAATTCCTCTTCTTCCCTCCTACACTCAGCAATTCTTCCTTTGGGAACAGACTTGTGACAGAGGTAGAGTCTTGAAAGACATTAACTCACTGCAAAAGGGTTCTGCAGCTTTCCAGGTCATGTAACTGATGAAGGTATCAACTAGAAGGGTTCTTAAAGACTTTGAAAACCCAGTTCTGTATCACACAAACTGGGATGTAAAAGCCCTGAGTGGGAGAGGTTACTGGACACATTGGGGTAAGAAGACCAGAGTAAATCCATTTTCTCTAAGTCCCCATCCCTTGTGGTCTACAGTTCCAGGAAATGGGACAACTCACTAGCCTTAAGTGGGTTGAAAAAAAGTAGAAATTACATATTTATGTAAGAAAGAAAAATTTATTAACAATGGTGTCATGTTTAAAGGGGTGATGGAAAGGTTAATTAACTTATTCAAAGTTATGATACTAGAGATCATTTAAGTGAGTCAGCATTAATCTTCCATGTTCAAATAGTCTGGGTTCTTTGATACTTTAGTAATCAGCTTCTGAGACTTAGTTTAAAAAGGACAGGGAAAATTTACCTAGTTTAGATTATGTTGAACCCCAGTCCAGCCCTGTTGGACCTGTTTTTGGATAAGGAAGAAGGTCCTTAACTGTCCTTGATAAAAACAGACTCCTTGGATGCTTTCAAAGCAACATGGGCTAATTAAAAACCTTAGTAAATTGCCTAAGAACATTGTGAATCTCAGAATTTCAGGACCATCTCCCTCACAGCCTTCTCCCCTGGAGTAAGGCGTGTACTTTCCAAGGGCTGACCCACTGGTCTGTCCACTGACCTGAAAAGAGCATAGTTGCTTCTGCTAACATGTGATTTTATTATTTTCTACGTCCATGGCATCCCATAACCTACTTATACTTTATTTACCTGTAAAGAAGAGGCTATGTTAACTTGGATAGACTGTCAAATTCCTAGGGAATGGTAGTCATGATATTTTTCAAAGGTGATGGTGCCTATTCAAAGCAGTTTAACCTTCTGCCATTTAAGCAAACAAACCACTAGAAGAAAGAAAACTGATGACTATAGTACTTTTCATCACCACCTTTACCCTGAAGACCGGATTCTGTAAGAGGAGGGCGAGGCAATGAGGAGGAAGAACTGAAGGAGGCATCATGCTAGGAGGGGATTCCTTGGGACTTGTACTTAGCATGTTTTGTTTCCTTGATAGATGGGACAGGGACTCCCTTGAAATCAGAGAGTGATCTAAAAGTTTCCAAAGATAGCTGAAAATCTTTTGATCCTTCCCTGATTCCCTAGGAAGGAAGTGTGTTCTATCAACCACCTTATTTTGGAATTCTCCAAAAGTATGAAAGTATGCCATCACGTTTGTAGAAACTCATGGCAGCCCTTGGAAGCTAACACAGTTGCCACATAAGAAACATGCTGCAAGCTTCAGTTCAGCCAGGCATTAGAAGAGGACACATGCCTGTGACATGGTTGAAAGTTGGGCTGTGACCAGGGTATGAGGGTTTAGATTCTGGTTCTAAAAGTGGTTCATAGATTTCATCTCAGTAGATCATTTGGCCTCCCTGAACTTCATTGTCTTCATTGCCGAAGTGAGATCACTTGGAGCTGATTTATGAAGATTTTAGAGCAAATGCCTGAATGTGTTATGTATATACACTGAACCATGAATGCTCAGCCCTAGACTCAGAATAATACAACAGTTCTCCTGGTGTGGTTGGGATGACTTAATGAAAGAGAAAGAGTGAATTCTGTTCTCCAAGTCAAATGACCAACCGTGTACCAGAAAAGGGGATTAGGAAATGTAACCAAATAAGGAGAAATATAGTCTCTTACCTTAAAGAACTTTTAGTTTAGACTGAATTTACACCCCTTCCCACCTCGCAGGAGAGTAAGGCAGAGAATGAAGAGAAAATAAACATAAGAAAGAAATCAGATGCCAGAAGGAAAGTTTTCAAATTATAAAAGCATACAATGTGGTCATTTTTTCTAACCTTTCTCCCAGCTCTAGCCTTCTTCCTCTCTTTAAGTGCATGTTTTCTTGATGGAAATGCCTGTTAGGATATTTTCCATATGTCCATGTCCCTGGACAAGAACTTGGAAAATGCTGGTGAGCTCCCATTAGAATCTGTTACCTGCTCGTAATACTCCAACACACCGATTCATAGGCTTAAACATCATCGTCTTTAATGACTAATTAGGGTTAAATGAGGTCATATGGTTGGTGTCCTCATCTGATAGCCCTCGTGTCCTTTGCAACAAGAAGGACTATCAAGCGATCACTCTCCCCATGTGTTCATAGAGGAAAGGGCATGTCCAGTAAGCACAGAGACAGTGGCCATTGGTAAACCAGAAAGAGACACTAGCCCCCTGACCCTTTCTTTCATCTTGCACTTAGAGTAACAGAACTGAGATGTTCCTATTGTGTAAACTCTTTTTTTTCTTAACAATCTTATTTATTTTTTTCAAGTTTTTTTTAGATTCTTTTAAAAAAACAATACCAGTCCAAATTGCCACTCCCTCCCCTCTTCCCATTCCCTTCACATACCCTCTCACTCCACCCCACCCCCTCTAATCCTGAGAGAGGGTAAGGCACTTTGCTTTGTGGAAGGCCCAAGGCCCTCCCTACTACATCTAGGCCGGGCAAGATATACATCCAAAGAGAATAGGGTCCTAAAAAGCCAGTACATGCAGTAGGGATAAATCCCAGTGCCACTGCCAGTGTCCCCTCAGTCTGCCCCAGCCATACAACTGTCAACCACATTCAGAGGGACTAGTTTGGTCCTATGCTTGTTCCTTCCCATTCCTGCTGGAGTTGGTGAGCTTCCATTAGCTCAGGTAAACTGTTTCAGTGAATGAACCCTTTATGGTCTTGACATCTTTGCTCATATTCTCATTCCTTCTACTCTTCAACTGGAGCTCAGTCCAGTGCTCCGATGTGGGACTCTGCCTGTTTCAATCTGTTGTTAGAGGAAGGTTCTGTGGTGCTATTTAAGATAATCATCAATTTGAGTACAGGGCAAGGCCAGTTCAGGCACCCTCTCCTCTATTGCTTGGGGTCTTAGCTGGGGTCATTCTTGTGGATTTCTGGGAATTTTTCTAGAGCCAGGTTTTCTGCTAACCCCATAATGGCTCCCTCAATCAAGATATCTCTTTCCTTGCTCTCATATCTGTCCTTCCTATGTCTCGACTATCCCATTCCCTCAAGTTCTCCTCAAGCCACCCCTTCTCCCTTCCTCTTCCCCTTCTCCCGTTCCTTCTACCCCTCCCCCCACTCCCATGCTCACAATTTTGTCAGGCGATCTTGCCTGTTTCCAATTTCCAGGAGGATCTATATACGTTTTTCTTTGGGTTCACCTTATTATTTAGCTTCTCTAGGATCCTGCACTATAGGGTCAATGTCCTTTGTTTATAGCTACAATCCACTTACGAGTGAGTACATACCATATTCATTTTGGGGGGGTCTGGGTTAGCTCACTCAGGATAGTGTTTTCTACTTCTATCCATTTGCATGAAAAATTCAAGATGTTGTTGGTTTTACCGCTGAGTCGTACCCTAATGTGTAAATGTGCCACACTTTCTTTATCCATTCTTCAGTTGAGGGGCATCTAGGTTGTTTCCAAGTTCCGGCTATTACAAATAATGCTGCTATGAACATAGCTGAACAAATGCTTTTGTGGTATGATTGAGCATCTTTTGGGTATATGCCCAAGAGTGGTATTGCCGGATCCTGAGGTAGGTTGATTCCCAATTTTCTGAGAAACCACCATACTGATTTCCAAAGTGGTTGTGCAGGTTTGCATTCTCCACCAGCAGTGGAGGAGTGTTCCCCTTACTCCACATCTTCTCCAGCATAAGCTATCATTAGTGGTTTTGATCTTAGCCATTCTGACAGGTGTAAGATGGTATCTCAGAGCTGTTTTGATTTGCATTTCCCTATTAACTAAAGGAATTGAACATTCCCTTAAGTATCTTTTGGCCATTTAAAATTCTTCTGTTGAGAATTCTCTGTTTAGTTCACTACCCCATTTTTTAATTGGGTTATTTAGAATTTTACTGTCTTATTTCTTGAGTTCTTTATATGTTTTGGAGATCAGTCCTCTGTCTGATGTGAGGTTGGTGAAGATATTTTCCCATTCAGTAGGATGCCTTTAATGTCACTTTGTTAAGGCAGACAAATAATAAAACATGGAGAAGAAAGGAAGCAGTGCAGCTAATGTGGACTTGTCAGTTTTCCCCATTATTAACAGTAACAGCAAACTCTGGGTGGAAAGGGTGCTTCTGTGGTGCAAATTCTCTTTTTTACACTCTAACTCTAAGAAGTTTGTTTAAACACACAGTGAGATTCGGGAAATTCAGCAGCTTTAAATGAAATGTTCCCTAGAGGGAGACAAGCAGGAAAGAGATTAGGGTAAAAAAATAATCTTTCTATTCAAGGAGATACTTTGCTTTTTGAAAGATGTGCTGGCTTCAGGGACTCCTCTTGCTTTTTAACCTTCATTTTGGAAGCCTATTAGAAAAATAAAATGAAAATTATTTGGCTTCTTTTTTCTCCACTATGGATGAAGTTGACCCTGAGGTAAAATGCTTTTCTTTCTCTGCAGGAAGAAATCAGGCAAATGATTCTCTTCAGAGGTCTGTCAGTCAAGTTCCAATGGCACACTTACACTCTGTTCACTGGAGAGCTACTCTTCCTCTCAAAGTATCTGTAATCTGTCCAGTAGAGCTGTAGTCTAGTCTGCAGTGGACACATCAGGTTAGGTTCTGAGAGCTCCAAAATCAGGCATAGTCTCTGAAAGTCTTGGAAATAGATCCTCTCACACCTCCCCCAACCCTTCCCCACACATGGTGGGCGGTATGTGCACACATGTGCATGTGTAGTTTTGTAATATTGTACTTAGCATGGTACATCTTCGCAATCCCCAGACTTGCACAAGTAACATCGATGTGAAATGCTTTAAACCCACATGGCACAGTCCGTTCCAAGCTACAGCAACTGTCTGTGTTCGGGCAGAGCTGGGATGGTATCAGGTGTGATGCCCAAATGAGTCTTACCAAACAGAAATCTGAGAACCACCACTACAGGACGTTCACCTGATTTCTCCATGCTCTCAACTTTTGACTACATCCAAGCATACGGATTCCAGCCTGCAAGTCGATTTGGAGGTTTACCACGTGCCAAAGCTCTTCATCTTCTCACGTAGGTAAGGCGCTAAATAAACAGAGTCAGTCTGAGCCTTGGTCCTGCGTTAGAGCCTTGGAGCTGAGTGCCTACATTTCTGCAGGACTTTTGACTCCCATGGGCCTCCGGCACCTGTTTCCTCCGGCTCTGCAGCAATCTCTTCCTCACCTGGCACATACGCCACACAGAGTCTCATCACACCTGGTGAAGGGCCCATATGTCAGCCAATGTGTTTATGTCTCTTTCTATGGAAAGGGGAAATGTGTTTCATAATAAATATTTGCAAACTTTGGGGCAGATTTATAGACTTTTTTAAGAGGAAAGAATGGAAAAATGAAAGAGGTAGGAATTTTCAGTGAAGCGGTCGAAGCTTTGATACTTTGAAATACTTTTTGTTCCCTTCATCTTCTTTGAAAATGGACTTAGTATCAGTTGGGAATGATTTGTGCTGAGGTTTGGGCCCCTGGGGATATAACAAGAGCAGAATGTGCTAGATGAAATAGTCTGGATGGAGAAGAGTCCATGGTCAGAGGTAAGTACCCTTGGGACCCAGGCAGGCAAAACTAAATTTAAAAACTACTAAAGCCTACAGGCTAAGCAGTAGGGGAAGGGCAAAGAATCCAATAAGTGTACATAAATGATTTAGGAGACTTCTAAGGGATTACCACAGCTTCTATAGAAAACTTAAGTGGCTTTTACGTATACAATACAGAAGGTAGCTTTAGCAACAGTTTAAAAACCTATTCATCATATTAATTTTAATTGGATAATACCAATAATGGGGTATCCTGTGGGTTTGTTCCCCTGTTTGGTATTGGTGGGAAATGGTGAAACTTCTGGTAAGTGGGGACCAAAAGGAAGTCCTTAGCATCTGCCCTCAGCATAGAGTATGGGGTGCCAAGCTCTTCCTGGTGTTCTGCTTAGCAAAGCAGGCTCTGCCATACATAGTCTTCTGCTAGGAAGTTAACAGCCAAGAGTCCCAGCCTCCACAGGTCAAAGTGGGTCTGTGTGTCCTGCTCGGGTTTGTAGTATGCAGCAGGAGAGCCTCTGTCTTGGGCTGTGCTCTGAGGTGAGTATTCTCAGTCCTGGTCTGCAGAGACTGCTGCTTCACTTCTTCACGATACGGTGTCCTTCCTTACCTGTGAATCTTCTCGAACCTTGGGCAATTATGCTGTTTGTGCAGATCCTATGGTGGTATGTTCCTAGTGGGCAAGATGTACAGCTCATGGTGGGCCCTGTGTGGAGCCAAACACAGGACACTGAAAACCAAAGCCATGCTATGAGCAAAGAATTATAGGCCTTTGGGAAATGGCTTCTTTAATGTTAGAGAGGCCTACTAGAAACAGAAAGCTTCAACAAGAAACATCCAAACAACCTGCATCCTGAACTTCCCTTTGTGAGATGGAATATATCAGAACCACCCATTTTTAAAGTTAGCTTTGACCAGAAACTACCCTGGAGTAAAATGGCAAATGTATATTTAGGATTGACTAAAAGTGTATGTTTAGCAAAGGGAAGGGTACTGTAATAGAAAGGAAGAAGTCAAACCAGAAAATCTGTGCAGTGCACCATGACCATAAGGGAGCACCTGTTGGGAAAATGTCTTGCCAATGCCAGTGGCCTGGCTCTAGTATGCTGCCATGTTCCTTCTGAAGCGAGGCAGTGCTTGGCAAATGTGGCCTCATGTGAATACTTTGCCAGATCCAAAAATTGGCTTGAGACATTTCAGTCAACTATGCCTCTCAGAAAAAAAAAATCTCTCATATATTGTATCCTCTTCACAGCTCTCCTTTCCTCCCAGTCCCCTCCTTCAGCTCCCTCCCCCTGTGTTTCCCTTCAGAAAAGAGCAGGCCTCCCAGGGATGTCAACCAAACACAGCATATCATGTTACAATAAGACTAGACACATCCCCTCATATTAAGGCTGTATGAGGCAACCCAGCAGGAGGAAAAGGGTACCAAGAGTAGGCAAAAGACTCAGAGATAGTTCCCGTTCCCACTATTAGGTGTCCCACAAGAACATTAAGTTACACAATGGTAACATATATTCAGGTGACCTAGGTCAGATCCATAGAGGGTCCCTGGTTGTCTGGTAAGTCTCTGTGAGGTCCTATGAGCTCTGGTTGTGGATTCTGTGTGTCATTTTCTTGTGGTGTCCTTGACCCCCCAGTTCTAAAATCCTTCTTCTGCCTCTTCCACACGATTCCCTGAGTTTTGCCTCATGTTCAACTATCGGTCTCTGTATCTGCTCCCATCAGCTGCTGGAGAAAGCCTCTCTGATGACAATTCTGCTAGGCTCTGGTTTGCAAATATATCAAAGTACCATTAATCATTTCATTGACTTTTTTTGCCATTCATGTTTGGTTCTATCCTAGGTCTCTGGGCTAACCACACCCTAGTTTCTGGTTCTCCAGACAGCAGCAGTCATGGGGTCTCTATCAGGGCATGAGTCTCAAGCTGGATCATTATCCACAAGTTCTATGCCACCTTTACTCCAGCACATCTTGTGGGCAGGATGAATTATAGGTCAAAGGTTTTATGGCTTGGTTGGTGTCCAATCCCTCACTGGAAACCTTGCCTGGTTACAGAAGATGGCCAGTTAAGGCTCTTTATCCCCCATTACCAGGAGTCTTCACTAGGGTCACCCTCATAGATTCCAGGGTGTTTCCATTGCGCTAGGTTTCTGTCTCACATGCAAAATGTCTCCCAATACTAGCTGTCTCTTTCAGTCCTCTCTCCTGCAACCTCCTCCTGTTCCGCTTGTTCCCACCCCACCCACTCCCAGTCCACCCTCACAATCTTTTATATTTTCCCTTCCCAGAGAGATCTATGCATGCGCTTTTGAGCCTTCCCTGTTGCCTAGCCTCTCTGGGCCTGTGGATTGTAGCATGATTATCCTTTTCTTTACAGCTAATATCCACTTATAAGTGAGTATATACCATATTTGCCTTTCTGGGTCTGGGTTACCTCACTCAGGATTAATTTTTCTAGTTCCATCTATTTGCTTGCAAATTTTATGATGTCATTGTTTTTAACAGTTGAGTAATACTCCATTGTGTAAATGTACCACATTTTTTCCCAGTCTTCATTTGAGGGGCATCTAGGTTGTTTCTAGATTCTGGTTATTATGAATGAATAAGGTTGCTACAAACATAGTTGAGCAAGTGTCCTTGTGTTATGATTGAGCATCCTTTGGGTATATGCCCAAGAGTCTTATAGCTGGATCTTGAGGTAGATTGATTCCCAATTTTCTGAGAAACCACCATATTAATTTCTAAAGTGGCTGTATAAATTTGAACTCCCACCAGCATGAGCTGTCACTTGTGTTAGTAATCTTAATCATCTGACAAGTGTAAGATAGAATCTCAGAGTTACTTTGGTTTACATTTCCCTAAAAACTGAGATTGCTGAACATTTCTTTAAGTATTTCTAGGCCATTTGAGATTCCCCTGTTGAGAATTTTGAGAATACTCTGTTTAGATTTGTACTTCGTTTTCATAAAAACAAAAACAAAACAACAACAAAAAAGCCAAGCTGCTGGGTGGTGGTAGTACACACCTTTAATCCCAGCACATGGGAGGAAGGGTGGCAGAGGCAGGCAGATCTCTGTGAGTCTAAGACTAGCCTGGTCTACAAGAACTAGTTCCAAGACAGGCTTCAAAGCTACAGAGAAACCCTGTCTCAAAAAACCAAAGCAAACAAACAAACAAAAAACAGCCAACCAAACAATCAAAAAAAAAAAACTTTTGCATGTAAATAGGAGGTAGATGTTTCTGTTTTTTGTTTCCCCTGAGATGTCCTACATGGTCCCTCTGCATTGTCTTAATGTAATCTGTTTCCCTGCCTGGAAAACCATTGTCCTTCTACTCTCCCCAATGTGAATATTGAGACTGCAGTGCAGGGAACATTTCTTTGAACTGTGGAGGATGCCAGGGTTGCTTGCAGGTTTCAAACTGTTCATGCCTTTCCTAAGGAAGGAACTTATCCGAAGTCATTACAGATCAGTAGAGTGGCTTTCTCTGTATCTTCATGAAGCTGTAAGCTTTAGGTGAACAGAGTCTGCTCTGTATGGAAGCCTCATCACCTCTCATTGTCCTAGCACACAGAAGAGATTCATTGTATGCTTTTAAACGAATAAAAAATGACTAACTTGTCTGTATTAGTTTCAGTCTTTGACTCATAATTTGGATGTGAATTACCATAATCCCATGGATAGACGAAAGCGTGGAATGTTCTAGGGATTGATGCCAGGATATTATAGCTTATGAAATATAAATTTTCCTGGCCCCCTTTCCTGAATGTGGGCTTAGAAACAGAAAATATTGGTCTTTAGGGCATTTAGCATATTTGGCATTGTGACCTGTAAGATTTATGAATAACTATTTAATAAATATAATACCCCAATAATAAAAATAGTAGTGGTGTCAGCATAACATGGCTTCTCCCACGTATTGTTGAGCCTGTGCATCATGTAGTCTCTCATGATGTGCTGGGTACCCATGTGCTCATTTTGTATATGAGGATTTTAGCATTTTATGAGATGAAATATTTGCTTATGGTCTCAGATATACCATGTGATAGATATAGGTTTAGACTTACTAAATCTATCTGGCTCCAATGACCATGACCTTCCAACCATTTAATAATTAATAGTTTTAATTTTTATCCTAAAATTTAATTTTATATTTTTTCTGGAAGGTTACCTGAAGCAATAGGGGCCTTTGCATCTAAACTAAACTCTGATTCAAATTATTTTTAGCAGTACAAAAATCTTCCTTATTAGCACTAGACAGCTCCTATTCTCTATTTCTAAATAGTGGATTCTTCCATCTGGATATTTCACATACTCCTCAAACACAGTATGTCCAAGGGCAGACTGATATTGTATTCCTATTTCATTCCCTTTTCTTGAATCCTCTTACCAATGAATGACATCATTGCCTTAGTGGGCAATCAGATTCAAAATCTCAGAGCTACTCAGTCCTCCAAAGGATACCCATTCTGCATTTCTGGAGTCTATGGATCCTGATGCATCTCTCCTGTGCTTTTTATATCCTGCCTAGTATCTGCAGATAGCTGGGATATTCACTCAAGAAGTAATTTAAAATGCTCCCTTCTCTCTAGCCCCAGGTAGAAAACACTGTAGAGAGAAAAACAGTGAGGACTTGCCACCGGAATCTTCATCGGGAACTGAACTTGTTTGCTTGTTTTTGTTTTTATTTGGAAATGGGTTTCAGTGGGTGTGCCTTTGAAGATCCTATGAAGGATTTTATCTCCTTCTTTTTAAAATTATTTCTTTTACTTTGTGAAATTATGGAATGATTACATCATTTCTCCATTCCCTTTTCTTCCCTCCAAATTCTCGCATATATCCTTCCTTGCTCTCTTTCAAAGACATGGCCTTTTTTTTTTTTTTACCACGAATTGTTGTTATATACATATATGTGTATGCATGTATTACTAAAGACATGACTGGCTACATACAGTGTTTACATAGGAAAAAGCATATTCTTCAGACTTGAAGAATCTCCTAGGACAAGCCTTTGGAGCGTTACAGAGTGGAGATCAGCAGAACGAACGGAAGCAGCTTCAGCCAGTGGTAGAAGTAGAACCCATTCTCAGCATAGTAGATAAGTGGGAAGAAAGAAAGGAGATGAGGAGACGCAGAAGCCATTCATATAAGGGTTTGAAAAGTATGAGAGGGAAGCAGCATAAACGGTGATATGGTTCTGATACAGGGTAGGACCTGAGAAGAGGATAGAAGAGCTACATTCATGGAATGTTACGAGTTCTGCAACAGTTTTGTCTCTAACTGTGTGTTGTTGATGACTAATTAAATTGGATCTTGAGTTATGACAAGGGATCCAATTTAATTAGGGAGAGGGACTAGAAACCAAACGGCAAAGTGATCTTTAAATAGCACAAGAGGCAGGGTGTCCTCTAAGATTCTAAGATAAATGGAGGGATATGGAGGCCACAGTTGGTTCCTCCTGATGCCTTCAGTTTTCTTTGACAAACACAAGGCAAAATCTTGTAACAAAGTTCAGAGGGATGCTGGGTACAAAAATGGGTGAAATTGGGGAAAATTTTGGAAAAATAAAATTTTTAAACATTTATTATGTAGGTGTTAAGGATACAAGGTCCTCGTTCCTAGGAGCTTGCCACATTTAATAAGTTATAAGTTCCTCAAGGGTATGGACCATGCTGTAACTATTCACATATTCTCCAATAGCATACAGTCTAGCACTATTTGTGCAGTAGGTAAATATTAAAGTTTTAGGTCAACTGAATTGAATCCACATGAAGTATTTATTTTAAGTGAAGCCTGGGGCTCCTTCATCCATGGATTATTTTGGTGGGAGTTCTGTACAGCCAACTCACAGTCTGTTGTTGCTTGGGAATACATCTTGAAGGGTTTAGGAGCTACAAATGCATTTTAGAACAGTGATTCTGACTCTCAGTATTGTTGACATTGGACTGGGAAATTCTTCGGAGAACTGTCTTGTACATTTGTGTATAGGACAGGATCCCCAGTCCTGCTGATTGTGCCTGTGTCACTCTCCCATCCATATCCAGTTGTGACAAAAATATCTCGAGATACTAACAAATGTCTTCTAAGGCACAAAAAGTCTCCAACCGTGAGAACCTCAATTCTATAGATTTTATGACTAACTCCTGTGAAAATAGTTCTGAGTAATAACCATTCACAATTGGAAAATCTGAGTACTGATAGATGAGCTGAGTCTGCTGCTGCTGTGTGCAGTGATTGATGTCTGCAGTTCCCTCTTCTCTAGCTGGAGCAAAGCATGACTTCTAAGTGATGGTTGGCCTCAGCCCTTTGCAGCTGTTGGCTTCTGCAGCCCAGATTCCTCTGACCCCTACCTTCCTTTCACAGGGTTAGATAGAGGAGACTGTTGCTTATTGGTGCCTGAACACAGCCTAACCCAGAAAGCCAACAGGGAAAGCCAGGTTAACCACCAACCTTTGGGTAACTGACGTGAAAATTTTTTTCTATCCTTGTTGATGTGACATATGAGTGATAAAGCCACTGTAAAGCACTGTGGAAAAATAAATCAGCATCAACATTTCTTGTCCTTGTGCTTATATTCAAGATGGAAGATGCAAATCAGAGAGAGAGAGAGAGATCCAGCAAAGATAACTGTGTGTTTTACATTGTTTCTATGTGATGAGCATAGGAAGAATTAAAGGATTGCAAAAGGCAGAAAGATAGATCAATGGAGAAAGGCACTTGCTGCTAACAGGAAGACATGAGTTAGACTCTGGTCACAAAGCTCATGGTGGAAAGAGCGAGCCTATTTACGTAGGTTTTCCCCTGGCCACACACATGCCATGATATGTGCACAAATATAGACAAACACAAAATAAATGAATACATGCTCAAAAGCATTGATAAAATTTCAAATGTTAGGGAATATAATTGTGATGGTCTAAAATGTTGAGATTATAGGAAAATGAATTTAAATTCTTTGAAATACAATTCATATACCATAAAATCCCCCTTTTGAAACTATTCAATTTAGTGCTTTTAGTATGTTAATTAAAATGCAGAACTTTCTGGGATATACGGTGATGTCTCCTTTGGGAAGTGTTTAATTTACTGGCGTTCTGTTAATATGTTACTTATTTCAGAAACGTGCAAAGACATGTGTGAGGCTGCCCACAGTAAACCTGCAAGGGGCAGCAGTCAGGCTTCATGATGAAACGCATATATTTGAGAAAGAAACTTTGAGTACTTGAATCCCTCTTTCTCTAACATGCAAATAAGAGCCACATGTGGTATGAGGCCACATCAGTGGAAGGATCACTAACCTTCCTGGTAGAGGAAAACAGACCCCAACAGTTGGAGCTGCAAGCCATCTGTCTTTGGCTATTTTACACTTTGTCAAAATTCATCAGTATAGCTGGAAAATAGATGGGATCAACTAAGATACTAAAATGTGGAGTGTGATTAAATGGCACACTCAAACTGTTTATTGAGAGATAAAATATTATATACCCTTTGAAATTTGGAATAATAATAAGAGTTATTGAAGTTATTCAGGTTATAAAGATAATGCAGAATACCCGACAGGTTGTTGGAAGAAAGTGGATTTATGCTAATTTTTATAGGTATAGAATCCTAGTTTCTTACATTAAAACTATAATTGAATTTAGAGACCATGAACTCAACTCTGCTGTTTTATTAGTAAGGAAAATGATGCCAGAGAGTGTAAAAGAGTTGTCCAATATATAATGTACCAGAAGAAAAGAGCCCTAGCCTTTCTACTGTATTAAAAGAATCAAATGTTAGTACTACTATTAATACTGCTGCAAATTGAAACAGCCCAGATTTCAAGAGTTTCACCTTTACTAACTTATTTAATCCCCACCCAATTCTACATGGTATTATTACCTTTTTGAACAAACAAGACTCGTGATGGTAAAGAATCTTGTAATACAAAAACTTTCATTTTGATTAATTAAAAATATGGATTTGTGAATTGCTGTGTAGAAGATTCTTAGTTTCACGAGGCCCCATTTCTTAATTGCTGATCTTTCCACTCTCCGGGTTCTCCAAAGGCCACCATAATTTGAATAAAGCCATAGCCTACAGAATGGAAAGCTTTATCATTTATATATTTGACATAGGTTAGTGTCTAGAACACACAGAAAATTAAAGCAACTAAATATATATTCTTTAAAAACATCCTAATTAAAAATGGGTCATGGACCTAAACAGAAAGTTCTCAACATACAAATGGTTGAGAAACATTAAAGATTCAGAGCTCTGATTGACAAACAAGAGAAAACAAGGAACAGCAGTCCTCTGGGTCTAGGTTACCATACTCGGCATGATATTTTGTAGTTTCATCCATTTATCTGAAAATGGGCTCAGCAGGCTGTATTTATAAACACACATGCATGTGCACAAATAGAGAGGCTCTAATAGCGTAAAGCTATCAAGTTTCCCCAAATTTAGTGCTTCTTAAACCTTAACTACAGCTTTTGTAAAACTCGATAAATTGATTTTAAACTTCTAAATTGATTCAATTTGAAATAGTAACTAAACTTCTAATTTATTCTATTTAAAACAGTAATTTGTTCTTTGACATCATACAGGTATGGAAGACATTCCGGTCACGCTGTCCTATTCCTTGAAATTCATTCTCCCATTATGGGGTCTTTTGTTTTGTTTTCATTTTGTGAACCAAGAATCTAACCAGGGTCATTATCAGGAAGGATGGTGCCCACAGGAGAGCTGGGGAACTCACCATTGGTTACCTCACTGAACACAACCACTCCTCTCCTATAGCAACTGTCAGCTGTTACTAAGTATCCCTTACATACAGCCACCAAAGAGGCAGGCCCCAAAGTACCCTCCCAGATGCCTCAATGCATAGCTGAGTGTTGATGCCCAGTTTCCCGCAGGCTGTGTATGAGCAATGACAGCTGCTGTGAGCTCATTACTGAAGGGGTCATGTCACTCGCAGAAGAAAAAAATTCCATGGTTTCCTTCCTGCCATCATGTGGATCTTTCATACTTTCCTTCTTCAGTTGTTCTGTGCCCTACATCGATGCCTTGACGAAGGCTAGGAATTCACTTATGCTGGTCACTTTGACCAGGCAGGAATCTTTGAATTAACTGCCACCTGCTGCAAAAGGGTAAATAAATAAGAAATACATTAATTTGAGAAGAAGATGTTTTGGGTTCTGGGAAAGTTGTAGAGAAGAGTGTGGAGATGATCAAGATACATTGGATACATGTATAAAATTTCTGGAAATTTAAAATAATAAATACATACACTAGACTGTTTATCTTGAAAATTTTGTAAAAAGGAAAAGCAATGAGCAGCCAAAAGAGTTTAAGAGGGCAAATAAGCAGAAAGTGAGGACATGATCCAATCTTTTGAACATCAAGATTCGTCTATAAAACACAGAATATATAAATATAGCACAGGCTTGAAGTTGGACAGGATAACTCACTTAGAAAAGAAATACAGAACAACTGATGGCCGTGGTATAGAACATCAATTTCCCTGATGCCAAGGGGAAAAAGTTAAACTGAGTCCCTTTCTATTTAAAAACTGATCTCAATTAGAATAAAATCTCAAATTTAGAAGAAACCATCAAAGTTTATAAGACTATTATAGCAAATGTATGGCTATAAGGAGGTGGGAATGATTTTGCGAACACTGAACATAAATACCACTGGTATAAATTTGTGCACATTAGTTTATACGTGTTAGAATGCCCAAATTGAACTCTATGAATATCAAGTTTTGCTTACAAAGCAGATATCTTTGCTTTCTATTGTGATAAACACCATCACTACAAGCAACTTGGGAAGGAAGGGCTTATTTTAGCTTACAACTGTTAGGTCACGCTCCATCACTGAGGAAACTCAGGGCTGAAACTCAAGGCAGGATCCTGGAGGCAGGAAGTGTGGCAGCTACCATGGAGAAATACTGCTTACTGGCTTGATCTATGGGCTTTAATTTCTTTTACAACTCAGGGCCATCTGCCCAGGGACGGCCCCTCCCACAACAGGCCGAATCTTCTAAGATCAATCAGTTACCAAGAAAATGTCCTACAGACAGACCCACAGGCCAACCTAGTGCAGTGAGTTCCTCAGCTGATAGTCTCTCTTCCCAAACAAATTTATCTTGTGTCAAGTTGATAAAAAAAACTAACCAGCACAGAAGATTAAGATAACTTGCATGACTGTTGGTGACTTACTGCTTTTCAATTAACTAGAAAAATGATTTAAAAATTTCTCTTATCTTGAAGATAGAGAAAAATAATGTATAAAATATACATTATAGTGTAAATACCTGTTATAGTTACTTTCTTTTGTAAAATTAAAAATTAGAAACAAATATTCTATACCTTACAAATAAACAATTCATGTCTTTGTACTTTAAACTCTTACATGCATTCATAACAAGCCAAGGAGCCTATAAGTTTACAATTTTTAATAGCCAAGAAGAAAATAACTCCATGTTTGTGATTGTGTTGTGCAGGCTTTATTTCCAACACATATGAGTCTGAAGTAGAAGGAACATGAGCTATAAATCATCCCAGGCTATATGGTGAGACCCTGTCTCAAAAATAATGAAAGTAAAAACAAAAAGAAAACCAAAGAAATCAATAAGCAAACAAAAAAAATCAAAGAAATGAGGAAATAGTCTAAATATCTATATTGGTAAGAGAAGAGAATAGGTAAATAGGGCTAGGGAGATAGCTTAGTGGCTAACTTGGTTGTTTCGTCAGCATTAAGACCAGAGTCAGCCCACCTGTGTTAATATAAATCTGGTGGCATGTGCCTTTAACACTAGGACTGCTAGAACAGAGGCAAGATTTTAGCCAAATCCATGATTTGTAGCCAAACCATGATCCTCACCTTCAGTGAAGATATTCTCTCATAAAATGCAGGGTGAAGAGTGACAGAGGAAGAAACTCAGATGCCAATTTCTGGCACACTCTGTTGTGTCTCTCTTCCTGGGCAGACAATTATGTACTCACTCCAGATAAAGAATGAATGACAGACCAAACTAAGGATACCACAACAGTTCAACTTTGTGAGACAATAAGTTTACGGGTCTACTAACAGAAACATGAGTGAGGTTTACTAATTGAAACAGGGACTCATAGGTAGCTGCATTAGGAAAAGTCTAAGTCAGATGGGTGACAGCTAATAAAAGTTGGAACCTGAAAGCTTAGAGCAAGACTCATAAGCAGTTGAAAAGGTCATAGAGGACTTGCAGGTAATGCAACTGACCTCTCTTCCTCATTCCTGATCTCTACCTCTTCCAGGAAGCTCCAAGAATCACATCTCCCCAGTAGTCCTTACTACTTGCATAAACTTGGGGAAGGAGTGGTCTTGGGTGGTTAGTCAATTTCAGAAACTTCCTGAGGCTTCAAAATTATTTCTGGGTTTGACGAAGGCTCCCTTTAGAACATTCAACATCTTGGGGCTGGAGAGATGACTTGGTTAGGAACACTTGTTTTTAAATACCTGGATTTAATTTCTAGCACCCACATAGTGGCTTATAATCATTCCAGTTCTAGGAGACTACTCAATGCCCTCTTCTTACCTCTGTTGGTACCAGGCACAAATGTGGTGCATAGGCATATGCACAGACAATAGACTTATATGCATACAAATAAAATACGTATTTAAAACAAATAACTTCTTAAGTCTTAAGGAGCTTTCCTGCAGGACAGAATGGATCACTTCCTTTTAGAACATCCTGAATCTTAATAAGTTTCTCTCTGTTATAAAATGCTTTATATTGGAGGAAATTGCTATGCAACACATCCAGGCACAGGTCAACATAGACACATACCACAGACAGACACACACACACCAATAACAATAATAGTAACAAAGAAGTCAAAAAAGAGGAGGTCATGAATTTGAGAGGAGGAAGGGGTCCATAAGAGGAGTTGGAAAGGAGAGAGGAAAAAGTATAAATGATGTAAATATAGTGTATATGTATAAAATTGTTTAAAAAACAGATGAAAACCATGGTATTCTTTAGAAATAGTAACTAAAAAAAAACAATTGCAAAAATAAAGTAATGGCCATAAAATTCAGGATAGAATCAATGGTTGGGAGTAATACTAGTAATGGGATAAGGAAAGTACAGATATCATCAAAGTACTCATGATGAAATTTTTCATCAGCCAGTTGCTGGTCATGAAAATGCTTATCTTAGTTAATTTTATAACTCATATATTTGCAATTAATATTCAGACTGAATTAACTGGATTATAATTTGTTTCCTTAAAAAGTTATATGAAAAATACATTTACTTTTCTTTCTTCCTTTTTTTTGCTTCAACTGACTTAAAATTAGTAACAATGAACTAAGGAGTATATTTTTGAAGTTAAATTATTGTCATATTATTTTCCCTTCTCTTTTCTTCCTAAAACCCCTCCCATGCACTCTGTCTCTAGTTTTATCTCAAATTCATAACCTCTTTTCTCCAATTGCTTATATATAAACATATATACTTATGTGTATATATGTGAACACATATATTAGTAAATAAATACAGCCTACTCAATCTATAGACTGTAACTTGTACGTACACAGCTTCAGGGCTTACAGCTTGGTACTGGATAACAAACTGAGGGATCTTCCCAAGGAAAGACCCGTTTTCACAATCTCAGCATTCCTTAGTTGCTTATAGTTCTTTTTCTAGAGTTGGGGCTTCATTAGATTTTCCACTTCCTTGTTAGCATGTCAACTGGTGCAATCTTTGTTCAGGTCTTATTTAGGCAGTCATATTATTGAAACATTATGGGTTTAGTTTTCTTGACATTCCTATGAGACACAATATTACAGCTGACTTCCTATGCCTTAGGCATAGGTGTAATGTTGATGTATCATCTGGGGTTGGGCAACACACATTCATTGGTTTTCTCCATTGTGATGAGTTATGTTTTTCTGGAATGATCTGTTTCTGAAGATTTGGAGTTAGATACCACAGATGAGAAAGAATATGTGATATTTGGCTTTCTGGATCTGGGTTGCCTCACTCAATGTGATCTTTTCTAGTTCCATTAATTTGCCTATTGCACCCTGGTGCAAGATATCAAAATAACGCTTTCACTTAGTGTTTATTCATGATTTTAGATTCAGTGATTTTATCATAGTTATCTGTCATCGGCAACTCAAAACTGGTATGTTTCTAGTTTTTATAGATCAAAATAAATTCAATATAATATTATTGCAAGTGAAATCTGACATTGTAGGTGCTTCAAAGTCATCCTGAGGTATATCTGTGTCACTCCAGCCCTTTGTGAGCAACAATACCAGTGACATTGCCTTTCTCTCTCCAGTGAGCCATTAATGGCTAAAATTCACTTCCTTATTAGGGAAACTACAGTCATGTCATGAAGGTAAGTGGGTGTGATATATGACTTGATCAAAAGCTATGTCAAGTGATGCTGGTGTGTTTTATGTGTCAATTTGACTAGGTCACAAGACACCCAATAGCTTGTTGAAGATTGATTTGGCAATTATTTGTGTTAGTATACTATGAAAAGACAAGACTTTGAGTTGGTATACCTAGGAGAGTGGCTGTCCTGCCACACTGTGGGTAGCATCATTCAACCCAGTGAGTCTTGAGTAGAATGAAATGCTGGAGAGAGCGGGGTTTGCTAGCATTGACTGCTTGCTCTAGGACATTGACTTTCTCTTGTTTTTAGTGCTTTTGTTTCTTAGCTCTTGAGACTCAAAACTGGAATCAGCGTCCTTGGTTCTATGGCTCTTAAGTTCTCAAACATTTTAGATTACACTAGCTTTCCTAATCTTCAGCTTGCATGTTACAGATTGCATGATTTATCATTCATGATAAATTCTCATGTTTCATTCATGAGACAATTATGCATAATCTCATAAATCCATCCATCTATCTATCTATCTATCTATCTATCTATCTATCTATCTATCTATCTATCTATATATTACTATCTACCTACCAACTATCTACCTATCTTTTTCTAGAGAACTCTGACTTATATACATGGGTAGGAAAAGGATTGAAAAATCAGAAAACACTAAGAGAAAGGAATTGTCTTAGATATTTACCAAAAGCCCTTACTGCACACTGTGGTAGGAAGAACAATGATTCCCTAAAAATGTCTATGTTCTGCTCCAAGAAACCTATGGATATGTTACCTTAAGCAACAAAGGGATCTTTATAAATATACAGGCTCTTAATATGGGCAGATTATCATAGACTGTGTGGGAAGTCCAAATAATCACAATGGTTCTCATAACAGATGTATAGTGTGTCAAGGTTAAGAAGGAAGTGTTCTGATGGAAAATAAGATCTGAGCAGTATTATAGAGGAGAGTGAGACTCATGAGCCAAGGAATGAAGGCCAGCTATAAAAGCTGACATAAATAAGATATGGATTTTCTCCTAGAGCCGTCATAATGGCAAACCTCCAAATACATAGGAACCATTTTGGAATCTCTGATTTCCATCACTCTTAAGAGGTATGGTGTCCCTGAATAGTATTGTGAGCTCTATCTTTTAGTGCTACTGTGATTTTAGTCACCTGTTGTGAGTAGCATCGTTCAGGGCAATCAGTTATACTGTACTCCTTTCATCTCATAATACAGACTTTTCAGTAGATACTGGTTGACTACGGCACATATCCAGGAAAACCTTTCCTTGATCAGTGGGGTATGGTTGTTGATGAATATATGCTCCCCCTTTTATTTTGTAGGTTAGGAGTTTTAAGACACATTCCTAATGGTGCAAGGAATGGAGGTAGGGGACCAGCCATTGGCACCAGTGACAATACTCAAGGTATCAGATTCCCCTCTTTTCCATTCTTCACTCTAGATTGTGTGTTTGCCTCGGGTTCTGATCTCAGGACTCCTAGACAGAACGAAATGCACTCTGTGAGGATCAAAGTGTTTGACAAGATATTTATTTGTATCCCTGTGATTTCATTAGAAAGTATCTGAAGCTTAAATAAATTAAATGCCCAATTAAGGTAATAATTACTTGATAAGACCTGAATTCATCCTCCAATTTAAGCAGTTTATATAGTGATATTTTATTTATGTTTTATAAATAAAGCTTGGCTAAAGACAAGAAGGTAAAACTAAACCACTAGAGGCCAGGAAGTGGTGCCAAATACCTTTAATCCTAGGATTTGGGAAACAGTATCAGATGGAGCTCTGTGAGTTCAAGGCCACCCTGGGCTACACAAGATCAAAGCAAAAATCAATCCAGGGGGTGGTGGCTCACACCTTTAATCCCAGCAGTAGAGAGGAATATAAACTAGGATGAGACAGGAGCTAGCTCTCTTTCAGTTTGAGGATTTCTTAGAGGTAAGAACTCTTTAGTGATTTGGCTGCTTTGATTTACTTACTGATCTTCAGGCTGAACCCCAATGTTTGTCTCTGGGTTTTCACTATTCGTGTTACAAGCTTGCAAAGCACATTTTATAAAGATACTACTCAAAATCTCAAATGAATGACAATGTAACATAATAAGTGAGAAATGGCCGACCAGTCTTCCACCTGGTAGAGTACATTTCCAGGATTATCTTCTGCAAGGGGAACAACGCCACCCTGCACCTCATCCCAGGAGAGTATGGATAGACTAATTTAAATCTGCATTTGGAATATTTTGTAGCTACAGAAAGGAAACTTTATCAGACGCATGTCAGCTAAAAGGACAACAGAGAAAGCAGAGAAAACAGCTCATCCCTTGAAATGCAATGGAGTCAGATGGCCCTCCCTTTTCATGTGTGAGGACGTTCTGGGGCTTGAATGATCTGTCCCTGTAGACATGTCATGCTCTGTTGAAGTAGAGCAAATACTATGATTTTCCAAGTTCTCATGTAGAATCTCAAAATGAATATAATCTCTTTTCTTGTGATTCTATTTGGATTTTATTCAACTCCAAAATCTGAAACACAGGAAAGGATCTTTACATTGAATGCTTATGGCAGCATTTTATCACTAAGAAAATTAGAAGCAACAAAACCTTCCAAAATAAGACTAATTGCTAATCATCATGATAAGTGGCAATCCAATATTCATAATATTTTATATAGAAAAATAAACATACTTGAAAGTTTAGTTGAAAATGATGTTACACATGTTCCATAAACCGAAACTTTTTAAACTTAAAGAATAAAGAAAATTCATTTAATTGCATTTTTCTTTAGTTGTTAGGATTATGGATAATTTAAATTTTAATATTTTTCTTCTTTGAATGACCTTTAATAATAATTTACAACAACAAAAGATACATTCTTATAGGAAAGTGACCTCCCTCTTTCTGTTTTGTTATTGTTGATAAGGATAAATGTATGCCTCAACATTTCTTTTAAACATCCTGGAGTGTTATTGAACCATTCTCATCAATAGGAGAGTGTCCACTTGATGAAATGCAAAGGAAGTACTGCAAAACCAAATAGATATGAACTATGCCTTGTTAGTTAAATTTGCAATTCTTTTTTAAATTTTTTGACATTCTTTCCACTTCAGTCTTTGTAGTTTCTTTTCACCTCAAAGCTTCAGGAAGCATACAAGACACTAGCCTGGAAGAGGTACTTTGATCACTCTTTGTTGTTACCAAGATTAAAGCTAATGCTTGCTTTAGTTATTTCTCTACTAGTTGAAAATGTCAGACTTAATGCAAGTATAACTAATTTAAATAAGAATAACTGATTTCTTACCCTTGGTGGTTCATAAAATTGAAGACAGTTCGATTTCAGATAGATAGGTCTTCATATTTCTACTGGGATCTCATGGTTCCTCTTCTTTTTAATATGTGAATTCCACATTTCTACTGTTTAACATTTTTATACCTGTGGATTTAGGCTTTATCTCTATGACTGAGCTCAAGTCTTCTCATGTGCTGTGGGATATGATTGCTCTTGGCCCTAAAGAACAGTAAATCCTTAGGACAATTTGGTATTTAGGTCTTTAATAGAAATATTTATTTAAACATTTATATTTTAATCTCAGAAAAGAATTTTGGCCAGAGTTGACTGGAGTTCATGCTCACTCCAGACTAATGTCTGTGTCCTAGGGTGTAGGACAGTGTGGTCAAGTCTGGGCCCCATCATTCCTGCCACCAGGTCACAACAGTACAAACAACCTGTTACGAAAATGGGACTGTGTTGAGAGATATGAGCAATAATGAGGGTAGACCTGGCAATGAAAGGCCTTGAGAATTCTTAGTTCGGGTCTTATCTGCTTTCTCAACTCTTGTATCACATTCTGTAAGGGCATTCTAAAATGTTCACCTGTGCCTTCATCAAAGGTGTCTCTTCAGCTTAGAAACACCAAGGAGCATCCACTTCTCACACCAGAGAGGGGCTGGTCTTTAATTCCCTGTGTCAGGCTTTCCTGACTTCTGAGGGGAAGCATCTGCTTACCTTGTGGGGGCCTCCACTGAAGACTCATTTTGTTTTCCTATTATGCTAGAAGTCTCAAAAATGTGAGTATTTTCATATTTAGCTTTATTCTGTATTTATCTCTTCAACCTCCTATCCTTAAAATAAAGCAAAAGCAACAAACATATAAAAATAACTTAAAAATGTAGAGTAGACCATGACCGTTTTGAAAAGGTACCAGTGGAGAAAAGAACAACTTCTCTATAAACCAAGTGGAATGAAATGAAGAGGAAATAAAGACCACAGTTCCCTATCTCATGCTGCCTGAAACAAAACAAAAAGACAGAAATGCCAAAGTGCAAGCTAGAAATACTGACCAGAACTTGTTCTAAGGAGAGTATCTATTGGTCATGTCGCTTGTCAGTAACACTGATGACCTCAGTCTTATCACCAGGTCACACATAGTTGGAGAGACTTGACCCCTATGAGTTCTCATATGACTTTCACATGTGTGTGCTGGTGCATGATCCCTCCTTGAAAACAAATACAATAATTCTTTTTTAAAGACAGAAAGAGAAAGAGCAAACAAGGGTATTTTTTCTGGCCACTTGGGTAAGGAAGGATTGCTCAGTAAACAAGTTTTCAAAAGAAAGTCCATATGGTTAAAAAAAAAAAGTGATAAATCTCATGTCAAGAAATGTTCAATAAAAGAAAGTCCCTTCATGTGAATACCCTAGACACACTACCAAAGACAGGAATTTTTGTGCAAATGACTGGTTGAGGACATGTTCTCAAAAGGAACCTGCTATGAAACACAGGAAGTAGGCGAGGAAGGGGAGGGAGCTGAACAGGTAACATCTAGCATAGCCCTGCTTCCATAGAGAGCTCTGGGTAGAGCAGATAAGACAGAGGTCTTGGCTTGAGGTGTGTGGGCAGCCCCTTCTCCAGAGCCTGAGCACTTGGCTAAAGCTGTCTCTACATACAGGAGGTAGACATTTTGTTAAAACAGACACCTATAACTGGCAAAGAATTTACCAACATTATGTGAAGTACTATAAGTAAATAAAAAAGAAATTCAAAATGCCAATGTGTAGAGGAGGTATTCTCAGTCTCATTAGTAATAGAAGGGGGTGCAAATTAAAAGCAAATGGGAGAGCAGTTTGTTCTACATGATTGGCAAACTGTCGTAGAGGCTGCAGATTGTCACATCTCTTATACCTTCCCAAAATGTTTACAGATTGTTATAACCACTTTGTAAAAGAAATTTGGCATTTTCCTGTAAAGAGAAACATATCTGTAATTTACAACCAAGCAGTGCTACTCCTACATATGCTGAACAATAATTCCACTCTCAAAAAATGTGTAAAACATGTAGATAGAAATATTAGTTATTATAAAAACAAAGAACTTAAAATGAATCAGATTCCTTTAAATAAAATCATGGAGTAAATAAATAATGACATATTTATACAAAACTATTATCTAGCAATGAAAATTTAAAAATGATGGTCATACAAAATAGTATGGATAACTATTTGTAATATAATGTTGAACTAAGAAATCCTAATTTCTGAAAACTATATACTACTTGATAACATTAATACAAAATCTGAAAACAAGCTAGAGCAAATGAAGCTAAACTAAGTATAAAATAGGGACATGATAAGCATAAAATTCAAAGGAAAGTACTTCAGAGCTAGGCAACAAATCAGGGATTAGGGAAGAAAAGCACATAGTTATCGATAGTAATAGAAATGCTTTCCTGGTAGGTCTGAGTGCTAAATCCATGGGCATGAGTCATTGTGTTACCTTCCTACAAAGAGCGTCAGGGATGTGAGTGAGTTACTGCTGATAAGCCTAGAGATAGGATTTATTCCATTTCAAACACCTCAGGGCTTTTCAACAAAATAACATTTTGAAGAAATAAATTTTTGAACACATGGGCCTAATTATATTTTACTTATTTAAATATTTAGAGTCATGAAGGAGGTATTTTCTCATCTCCTATTTACTTCTAATGGTATGTCTGGCAAGACTCTGAGATTTCTCACCTTCCTTATTTGAAATATGGATTAAACATAGCTGTTCCTAAAGTCCTATGAAATACTGTTAGGATTCAAAAGAATATCATAAAAACGAAGACATGATGGAAAACTTCAATGAATAGAGTAGTGTTATAGGAGCCCGCTTGTTTGTTCCCGGCTGCTCAGCCCTGAAATAATCACTCGGAAACTATATTATTTGCAATACTGTTTGGCCAATAGCATAAGCGTATTTCTGGATAACTCTTATATCCTAAACTAACCTAATTAACTCCATTAATTTGTGTATCGCCACATGGCTGTGGCTTACCGGGTAAAGTTCTGGCATCTCCCTCTGACTCTGCCTTCTTTCTCCCAGAATTCAGTTTAGTTTTCCCTGCCTACCTATATTCTGCCCTGAGCAGGCCTAAGACAGTTTCTTTATTAACCAATGGTATTCACAGAGGGGAATCCTACATCAGAGTGGCCCGCGTAGATGGCTTATCAGTTAAGAGCACTTGTGGCTCTTGCAGAGGACCCAAGTTCAGTTCCCAACGTATACATGGTGACTCACATCTATCTATAACTCCAGATTCACGGGGTTTGATGTCCTCTTCTGACACATATGTGATGCACACACATAAAATACCTATATACATAAAACACGTAAAGAAATAAAAATAAGAGAATGAATTCAAAGTGGCTATGCACATATGACTATGGTCAATGGGTTGGATAGGCAGAGAGAAAACAATGCAATGCACTGCAGAAGGCATCACAGGAAGCACAGCTGCACCATCCTGAAGCCTGAGAAGTCTGAAAAGATGAGAGATTTCAGGAGCTCCAGGAGCATGTGTAGAAGCATGCTTAGGAAATGGTGGCTTGGGAGTAATGAAACAGAGGGCTGCAATCAACATGGAATTTACATTGCAGCTGAGTCCTGTAAAGCATTTATTATGTTTATCATAGCCTCCTAAAAAAATAACCAACTATATCTCATTTATCCAAAATCAAATTTTTCACTAGTCAAAATTCCCTCCCTAGAGAACACATAAATTACTGAAATGTACTAAGCTTTATGAATCTAAGGAGCAACAGATTTCATTGATAATTAATTTTGGAAGAAAGGAAGCATTTCATGAATACCATAGTATCTCTCTGAGGTCATTTCCCTTGAGTAAAGAAGAATAAACTTCAAGGTTCCGTCATCCCCACCCAATTTATTAAAACTTGTCTTTGATCCATGAGAAACATTTAGAGGGTTTTCCTCTCTTCAAATACCCTACCAAATGAATTCTTAAATTAGACCTTGGTCTTGCCTTTTATTTATGTTGTCTAAGAAAAAACACAGTACCAACATCGTTGGGTCATTCTTACAAAAATTCTTAATTCAATCAGCAATCAGGATTTCTCACTGCCACTGTATGCCTAGGGCCCTTCTGCTTGCACTTGGTGCACTTTTGCTTATAAGAGAGTCGAGTGTTTTGCATGCTTAGCAATTGTTTCAAGTAGAACATGAAGTGTCTTGTTTTTCCATATTAATAGACTAGTGAAAATTTGAGATTGCCATTCAAAATGGTGATCACCACATTTTTAATTCTTCCATTTAAAGTTAGAACAAATGAATTCTTTGTTGCCTCTCAATTCAGAGTGGCTCCGTATGGCAAAGAAATCAGACAGTTTCTGGAGCGCATTGTATGTACATCATGCCACCATTCAGGTCTTCCAGACAATCCAGGGCTTCATTTGGTACTTTGAATGGCCAGTGGCTCTCAGATCACATGTGGATTAAAGATGTTGATACGGTGCTCATAAGTGCTGCCACCCTCATGACTCCCTCCTCTTCAAACATTAAAGGCATTGGGTGTGATACTTCACATATTTTCATAATTAAACTTAGGCTCTTCTAAGATATTTCTAAATGCCTCCTTCTAGCCCCAACCTCCTGCATCTGAAGAGACCGTCTTCCCCCTCTTTCACACGCCTATTTATTGTACTCTGTTGCAGTCTTTATCATATTGATCTTGCTCATACATTTACATATTTATGTTTCCTATTTATGATAATAATTTAAATATTGGAGCTCATATATCTTATTTCTAGAACCCCAAACAGTCTGACCTAGAATAAGAGTATGGTAAATAACTGCTTGACGTAAGTATATTTCTAAAAGACATAAAATGAAAGCATGGGCTTTGAAACTCCCTGCTTCTATTCTCACTTCAGCCACAGATTAAATATTTCCCAGAATTATTATAGAAAGGGCCACATTATTTATGTAAAACACCTTTCTCCAGCAGAAGTACTGTCTAGCTCTGGGACCATAGTTAGACACCCGCAGGCAACAGCCCAACATCAATACTGCTAAAAGGCTCACTTATTTACCTTCGATTTCACTGCTTGTTTGAGGTCACATTGCTAGGAAGGGAAAGAGTATAGATTCTCATTCAGTCCAGTCTAGATTGCCAAGCATATGCAACTTGGTCAAAACAAGCAATAATTTCCAGCCGAAGTTACTTAATAAAGAAATCTTCCTCTCACACAAGCAGCCAAATATGCAAAGGAGGAGCTTTGCTAAAGCAAACATATCATTTACATTGCCAAGTAGCACATTGATCTATGCATTCTGAAACATATGCATTCAGGTTATTCACTGTTTAAGGAAGAGGAAGGCAATGAGGTGGGTTGGACAAACAGTATATACATTTGCATAGCTAAGTGTATATATACAGACGATATTTCAAAATACAGGCATGATATGCTTCAAATGAAATTAAAAATGCTTTATACTTACAAAATAGAAATGTTACCAGCTCTGCTCTGATACTTTTTTTTATGTTGGAAAACCAAAGAAGCTCTGATACTTTTTGAAAAATTTCTGCTCACTGAACTTGTAAACCAGAAGAAAAAAATCGTCAAATATAAAGTAATTCAAAACAATTGGAAATAACACTATCAGTCATAAACCAGTCAGACAATGAAAATAGCAATAATAATGTAAAGTAGAGCATATTTTTGGGGTTTAAGTACTTTCATAGTTATGAATCCATTCAATTTTCATAACTACCCTGGTGGTAGGCATAATCACTACCCCATTTTAGAGATTAGATCAATGAGGTTAAATAACTATTCCAGAGTTATATAGCAATGAAATGAATTATAACCTGAAATGCAAAAATCAGAGAGTCTGATTCCACAGTTTGTCCTCTTATCCAATAAAATATAAACTTAAACTAATGGTAACTATGAGTGCTGTATTATAAAACACATATACGTATGTATGCTTGAACTCAAACCATAATTAACATACATATGTGTGTGTATAGATGGCATTTAAGTACATGCAATATAAAGATGCACATATTCATATGTTATATGCATAGGTAGAGAAAATAGAGACATACATATTTATATATACAAAAATGAAAATACAAAATATGCAATAAATCTAAGTTATAATTGTACCATACTATTAATAATTATTTCTACAAAGGTATAGTTGGGCCCCAAAATTCAACATCATGAAAATGAGGAAAGAATTCCCCTTATGATTATATTTAGAAAATGTTTTCCAAGAAATATTGTTTAATCACTTCAGGGAAGCAGACTTTCTAAAGGCTGAAGCCAAGTAAAACTTTTGAAATTGTTTTTGTAATGTTTACTCAGTGAGATCATATTTTCATTGCCCTGATGAAATACAGGTGCAAAATCTAAATACATCAGCCCCACAGAGCCGTTTCCTGCCGAGTTCCTTTCTCAGCACAGCAGAAGTCACTCTACCTTTCTGATCTTACCTTTCTCTTCCACACTTGTGGTTCTAACATGCTTTCAAAAGACAAAGCAGAAGGAAATTTCTATTCACTGAATAGTACTGACTAGGTGCCTGTAATTTACCAAGCATTATTTCACTCAACTCCTTCAACAATATGACGTGGCTGCATTATTGCCCTTGGAGTACCCTTATTTATCCCATTGTAATTGCCTGTTTACATTGTGGTGATGAAGGGAAACGAGTAAGTTTTTATTCAAATTTGAACGTCCAGACTTGTACAAGCTGTTGTTATTGGACAACTGTCTATTTTTTACAGTATATTACAATATTTAGAAGCTCACATATGTCAAACATTTTGTCATCCTTATTGTGTACCATGTATAACTTCCTGTCATTGCCCTTGGAGAAACAGAGACCCAGGGAGTTAATGTACTTTATCCAAGGCTACCCAGGGAGTTTGAAAGTGGCCATTTGGAATTAGTCCTCTTGGACCAACACGGGAAATAATACTTCATGATCAGTACTTTTTGTGTTGTTCTTGTTTAGAAATCAGTGAAACTAAACGGATTTGAACTAACAGAAAACTATAGGTTGCTTGCCCCTCTGCACTAGAGTGACAGTTCACAGACCAGATGGAAGGAATGCTTCTTCTAGTGGTGCTGGGAGGTGAAGGTGTTGCCTTGTTTTTGCAAGCAACACAGCAGCACTCTTGCCTGGAGCCCCTGCTCCCTCACTGAGGGCCAGAGCTGTCAACTGTTTAACAATTGGAAAGGTAAAGGGTTCTGCTGGGGTCTCAGATACACATATCTGAACCCTTGGATGGAAGCTAAAATCTTTTTTATTTTTTATTTTTTGCTTCTTAATTCAATCACATACCCAACTGGCAATCTTGCATATCAAAATGGGAATCCTGGGAGGCTGTTGGAATATGCAGATCAACAGAAGCTAATTAGCATTAACTTGCAGCCATCCTGAACTGATTGACAGCACAGCTGTGGGGACCCAACAAAACATGCTGAGTCGCATGTTTGTCAGGCCACCTGCCACTTGGCAGAATCCAAAATAGTGCAAGCACTATGCCATAATAACTAGGTGACCCTAGTTTGGGAGGGAGAGAGAACAGGCACATTTGGATTGCACGGTAATTAGTACTGCCTTCACCTGACAAGCATTCAACAATAGGCTCCATAGCATACCTTCCTCATCTGATGTGTTGATGTCTTAATTCAGATTGACTGCTTCTTCCTAAGGCTGTTGGTTTGCCATGAAGCTTGTAATCCTCACTCTTGATGCCTGAAGCCTGCCAGAGTTTCAGGATTAGAGAATCCCAATGTATCTGAGGTGCCAGATTCTGTCTCCTGGACCTTGCTTGGCTGATATTTCTTTAAATGTATGAATAAATACAGAAGATATTAGGGCAGGTAAGGAGAGGATGGGTATCCAAGATTATCTGAGATATTGAGATCTTTTCATATTGTGACTTTTCTACTGTTTTTAAAAATGTGAATTTGCTCTGACAACTAATGGTCAGCAGAAACTACATCACCCTTAGCCTATTTACAATCACTGCTGGTAACCTCCTTCTCTCTTTACATTTAGCTTGGAAAAAGCCTAAAATCATATTGCATTTACAATGGATGAAAATCAACTACATGATGACCAAATAGACTTCAGTTTGTGTATGTACTCTGGCCAGTTTGCAGCTGGAGTTTGCAGTTGGAAGTTGAAGTCTCATATAGAGACAGCTTTTGAATCCACATTCTAGCTTGTGAGGAGATAGAAGGATGGTATCAATGTGCTAGTAACCAAATACATGTCTTGTTGGGCGAGGCTGCTTGTTCATTTTCCAGTCACCCAGACTCCAGAAATAATCACACAGAAACTATATTATTTAAATCATTACTTGGCCAATGACTTAAGTGTATTGCTAGCTCGCTCTTATATCTTTGGTTAATCCATTTCTATTAATCTATGTATTGCCATGTGGCTGTTGCTTACCGGCAAGGTTCCAGCATCTGTCTCTGGTGAAGGCTCCATAGCTTCTCACTGATTCCACCTTCTTTCTCCTAGCATTCAATTTTTTTTTCCCACCTAGCTCTATTCTGCTAAGTCACTGGCCAAAACAGATTTATTCATTAACCAATAAAAGCAACACAAAGGCAGAAGGACTTCCTACAACATTTCTCCTTTTCTGTTTAAATAAAAAGGAGGGTTTTAATTTTAACATAGTAAACTTACATATAACAAGACAGGTGCCTCACCCAACAATGTCTCCTGTAACTTAAATTGTTCTTAACTTTGGCTGTTTTCTTGCAGTAAGTTAGTATGGAGAATGGTGAGGAGGGTGATATAATTACACTGTATGGCAGAAAGGGAAAAAATACTGTTATGCAGATAAATGGAAAAATTTTAACTGGTAGATCTCTTAATGGCACTAAAATCATAAGCAATTATTATTTTTGAAAGCACCATTCTAGCAGAAATCAGTCATTTGTTAGATGAAAAAGTCTGAGGACTCAATCTTTTGCAGTGATGAAGTCAGTGAAGGTCAGTCCAAGATTAGAGAAGCCATTGCATCTGCTTCTGTTTCTGCCCTTGCCATCTTTGCTGAATGAGTCTGCCTCACTGAGACTGCAAGACATAACTCAGTTCAAGATGGGCATCTCTAATTCTCTCTTTGCTTTTAATGTTCTTGGGACTGTTTAGTAATGATAAAAGTTCTTTTTCACTGGGTTAGTGCATGAATAAACAGTCATCACAATTGCTCATTCCATTCTTACTGTCCTCTATGAGTCAGAAATTATTGAATTAATTAATGGACTAATTTATGAGAGGCTAACTAAACTTTCAAAGAAACAGCCAGTGAATTTTCAAGATATAAGTTTAAGTCTATGGGACTCCATACATTCTGCTCTTAACAAGAATATCACAGAAACAATAGAAAAATGATAATCTTAGAGATAAATAAATGCTGAAATGAAATGAAAATGTGAGAGGCAAAATAAAATGAGGAGAAGTTGAGATTTATGGACTATTTCATTTTTGTGCATGCAAAACTGTACGGCAGTGGGATAGAACATAAATTCTACATGTAGTTGAAGTATGTATACACTGTACAATGGGTAAAAACTCTGGATTGTGTTTTTTCTATGAATTATGGGTTCCTTCCTCATTTCCGTCTTCATGCTCAGGATATTTCTACCAATACCCACCCACAAATGCTATCTTTCTTCTTTGATGGCAGGTCTCTGCAGAATTGTCTGTGAGAGCCAGACTTTGCCACCTAAGAGTATTCATTAGGAGTAAAGAGGTAAAAAAAGAGAGAGATTCAAGCATCCAGAGTCCTCTAGTTTATCACAGACACAGGATGCAAAGAGACAAGCCTGATATGGGATAGCCATGGGGACAAGCTGTGTGACTACTGCATGAATGGGGTGAATAAATCTGGATAAATTTTGAAATGTCTCAAGTTTCACTGGTATCAATCTGTCTGAACCATATTTTGTGGTTTTTAAGGAACTTTTCTGGTGTGGATGGGAAGAAAATCAAATGAATAAAAAGGGCTGACCAAAGAAAAGAAATGCTGGCAGTTAAAGGAAAAAAAAATCTACCCATGCTACTTGACGAAAGACACAAGGCTCCCCCAAAGACATAGAAAGACTTGGGCCATTGACCCCTCAACCAAGTTCAACTTCTTTTCATGTATATATCCTATAAATACAATGATCTAATATTTGGACATTTTCCCCGTCATGTTTCACCAACATAATGTTTTCTGAAGTTCACTCACGTTAAAGTATTTTGTTGCTTTTTGTTACCAAATATTTTTCCCCTGAATGGATGTACCACGTTTTTCTATTCTCCAGGTGATGAGCATTTATCTTGTTTCCACCCTCAGTTAAAAACAATGCTGTGTGCAAAATTTGCATTCAACTTTTGAGAGGTATTCGTTTTCACTTCTCTTACATAAATGTCATAAGACAGATTTGTTTTTGTCATGTAGAATTATATGATGCTTTAAAGAAAATACCAGAAAGATTTATGACGTGATTACCTCATTCTACATTCCAGTTTCCATTTTTGCAAGTTCATATACAGACTTCATTATTTTCTTTCTGTCTCTAACTGTAGCTCTCTTAGTGAATATGGTTTTAACATTTATTTATTATATTCCTACAGATATTAAACTTGTGTTTATAGCCTTATTGGTCATTTATATGCCTTTTTCAGTGAAATATCATCTATTCAATTATTTACACATTAAAAATTGGTTCATCTGTATTCTATTAAGGTATAAAAGATATTTTTTCCTGGATGCAAGTTCTTTATCAACTACACAATCCTTAGGCATTTTCCCACATCTGTCTTTCTCGGCTGTTATAAACTGTGAAGATTTCTAATTACAATAAATTGAGATTCTTTTAGCTTCATCCTTTAAAGTTTTTCTGCCTTATGTAAGAAATATTATCAATTGAGTCACAAAAAAATTCCTCCTAAGTTTACTTTTTAGACATGTGTAGGGTTAGCTCTTGTGCTGAACCCTAGATATGGCATATTAAGTGAGGGGACACATTCATCATTTAGCATGTAGCTTTCTGTTGTTCCAGAATGCTTTCATTTTTTAAATGATAACCGTTTACACTTTGACACTTCTGCTAAGAACCTAGGGTATTGGTGAGGGTTTCCTTTTAGGCTTTCAGCTCAATTCCATTGACTTACATGATTCCTTTTTATGATCCCCACTTTTTTTGGATTATTTTAGCTTTATGGTAAGTTTTGTAATCAAGAATGTGGAATCTCTCAGTTATGTTTCATGGTTATCTGATTTCTGGGTTATTATTTCTATAAGAGTTTTAAGACTATCTTCTCAACTTTTGCAAAAATGCTAGTTAGGGTTCTGATGGAAATTTATTAGAATTTTTGAAGTACAAAAACCTGGGTTTCTGGAACTTGAAAGAGAATGGTTTTAGGAGAAACATTTGTATTCTAGGTTGCCAGTTGTCTATTGCTTTTTATTGCTACTTAACATATGTACATGGCCAGTAGAGTTCAGGAGAAAGCCATGGGGCTTCAGGAAATAGGAACACTGCATCCAGTGACATCAAAAGTCCCCCCAAACAGTAGGGGGGTGTGGGGAGTATGAATGTCCTGTGGGCTACAACTGTGTATGAAATAGGAAGAGTACCTGCTACTTTTTAGATATAGCAATTACATGTAAATGGTCTCCATTACCACCAAACGTGTATTTGATATCCTTTAAATTAATAAGTTGAAACAGTTGCTAACAGGCCTTAATATAGGTTTGGTTTTTTTTTTTTCCTGAAAAGACAATGTATTCATGTAGCTCTCAATGACAGGAAATGTTCTGAGGGCTGTGTATTTATGTGTTTTGACCTTGTTTGAACTTGGTGACTGCGTTCACAGGAACTATGGTAGGTATAGCACTATATAATGTTATATATTATATAGTGCTCTTATGAACCTGCCATGGGTACGTTCAATTCTAACTGGAGTTATTTTGTGGCTTATTATGGGGATTCAGATGTCACTAAAAGATAAACACAAAAAACTCAAATAGAGGAGGATTTGGACTACTAGGAAATCTCTTCTTATAGGCTGATGACAGTTTTTAAACAAATTCTAATATATCGAATTTCAAATAAATTCTAATATGTAGTGCTCCAAATGTCATCTAAAGATGACTATCCCATTGACCAATACCAATGTCTTCCTTACAGGCATATTTTTAGAAAGCATCTTTTCAAAGATTTTGAAAAGATTTTGGGTGAATTAGCTTTACCTTGATGCTACTTTTACTCTGAAGAACAGCAGTTTGGAAGTGAGACCATGACTAGTATGTTCTGTTTTATCAACTTGTTTGTTATGTTAGATAAATGAAGATTGTGTTTTATAGGGTTTCAAAGCTAAATGAATATGAAAATTGAGCACCAAATTGTTGTACTCTCAGTGATTTTGTTTAAGCTGCTCTGAGAACATTGTGAAATTGCAGGAGGAGGTGTTTTGGAATTGCATAGACTCTAAAGTGTGTGTGAGACAGACCATAGGACCCATCATACATCAGTACTGAATTCTGAACGTCTAACATGGAACCTGCTATATGCTTGTTCTCACACAGAAAGTAATACTTCTCTCCTATTTTCTTTCTTGTTTGTTGTCTTCATCGTTTTAATGTGCATCCATACGTCTATAAGCTTATTAAGTTTCACATGAAAAGTAGAATTGCCACTGAATGCTACTGAAGGTCCCAGAAGCACCTTCCTGCATGGGTGATGCTGCTGACCAGGGATATTGGGATGATTTCACATCTCATTCTGTCCCCAGTGTTGCCACCAGTGGCTGAATCTCACTTTTCAGGAAGACTTCATATTGGTCCTTGTTTAGGACAGGACTTTAATGTTGGACTCCACTTTGTTATGTGGACAGAACTTTTGAAACACTTTCAAATCTAGGTATCAGAAAATGCTTTCATACTTAACGAAGCACTCGAAATTGACATGGGACAACTACATGTGCCGGCACTTATATTAGGATCTGAGGCTAGCAGGAAAAACACGATCTCTGTCCTCAAGAAGCTTGAAATACAGTAGGAAGGCAGGACACTTAGCAGGCTCCCTGAGCCACCTCCCAGAGTGCTCGATGGGAGGAATAAATAATGTGTGTGCACTGGGAGTCAGGAGAAGGAGGAGTGGTGTTGCCTGGGGCTGGGGAAGTGTGTTTATTTTGCTGGTGAGATACTCTTTCCTCACTGGAAGCCCCGAGGACAATTTTTACACATACTCATTTGGCATAATAATATTTGTAAAATATTTTACTGTCCTCAGATCATAAGGGAAGGGATTCATATGGCATAGCAGGACACGCAGCACCAGCCTAACACTGGATTAATGCTTGCAAAAAAACTTTGCAGGCATTGCTGTGAAAGGACCCAGAAAGATTCTAATTACTTGTGATGGCAAATGCAAATTAAAACTTGCTGGACAAACAAGCCCAAGAATGTCTTCCTCTCTGTCAGTGTTAGGAAAATCATTTTCATTTCTTTCTTTTCTCTCCTTTGCCTTATCCCCCTCTCATCTTCAAGCAATTTTATGCATTTGCCATGAGTTAGACCTTGTGCTAGGTGTGGGTGGCTAAAACACTCTAGCTGGGGAGACAGAAATAAAGGAATCAACTAATCACTAAGTACAGGCTGTGGCAGAACTAAAATATGCTGGTGGTGCTTCAAACAAGCCTAGGAATTTCTGCTTCATTGGAGGCCAGTGAGGCTTTGGAGAGGCGGAGAGAGTTGAACGGGTTCTGGAAGGATGCACTGTCTGTTATTGATTTCATGTGTCCGATCTGGCTCGTCACCTACAGCAGCACTGCTTATCTGTTGTTTTTCCTTCTACAGCTTCAGTTACTCTTGTCCAGGAAGTGTGAGGACAGTGAGATAAGCTATTTTAGGAGAGACTATATTCACATTTATATACATATATATATATATGTGTGTGTGTGTGTGTGTGTAGTTACATCATTCCTCTCTTCCTTTTCCTGTCATCAAATACATCAAATATCCCATTTCCCCTTCCCCAACCTTTCCTATGTCTTCTTGCCCCATGTCTCTCTTAAACTGATTGCTTCTTTTTCTATGATTGTAATTGGTGCACACACACACACACACACACACACACAGACAAAACTGCTGAGTCTGTCTTGTTGTTTGTGTATATATGATTTCAGGGCAGATCACTTTGTATCAGATAACTAAGAAGATGCTCAACCCTGCCTCTCTTAGTAGTCATTAGTTGCTTGTAGTTCTTTGTCTAGGGTGGGTTTCCATTTTTCTCCCTTTGCGTTAGCATGTCTATCGATATTTGCCATTGTTCTGTTCTTGTTTAGGCAGCCATTTTTAAGAGTCACAGTCTCACAAATGAATTTCTGGCCTTCTGGCCCTTGTAGTCTTTCTATTCCCTCTTCCACAATGTTCCCTGAACATAAATTATATGCAATACATATTAAATATGTGTGTATGAGGAAGCCTCAAGGAAGCATATCATTTTTATATTTATCTAAAATCATACACAATATACATAAATATATAGGCAGACACATGTATTATTGAATGTTATGACAGTTGGGATGAAGGAACTGTGTTGTAGATGTATCTGTTGGGTGCGGCTGCCTGTCTGTTTATCTCTGCATTGTGCTTAGTTGAGGTTCTATGATGCTTTAAAAAGAAGCTTCATTGATGAAGGGTAATAGATATACTTCTCTGTGGGTATTAGTATAATTTTTGTAATGTAGTTAGGAATTATGCTGGTCTAGTAAAGTGGCAATGATATACTCTTTTCTAAGACTCATGACCTCACTAGCCCTGGGAGCCCACCTAATTCTAGTCCCAGGCATGGTTCCTTTCCTGCTGAGTGGACCTTAAGTACCATTGGACAGTTATCACCAGAAAATGAGTGCCACTATTACACCTTTAGGGATACCTTGCCATGCTTATTAGTGCGGTAGTTCATAGCATCCTAGGTGGATAGGAGTATTGATTACTTCCATTCTTGGCAACCTGCATAATACTTTCTGGCACTCTGAAAACTAGACCCAGGAGGGAGATTTTCAGGTTAGATATATCTAGAAACATATGAGTCTTGGGACCTAGAGTACAGTGTTTTCAGCAATAGCAGTTTACCTTCAACCTCTGAGAAACAACCAAGGCCAACACCAATAGCCTATACTGTATATGTGTGTGTTATATAATATTAAGTAAATATAAAAAATACGATACCTTAAGGCTTTATTAAAAAAAACACTGGTGATATTTGTCCCTTTTCTTTTCTTCTTTGTTCAACTCAATCCCCCTCCCAGCTAGAGCTACCTCCCAATTTTCAAACTTACCACATCATGTCACCCAGATCATTACCAGAGTGTTGCTTAAGTTTGGTAAACTTGACCCAAACTAGATTCATCTTGGAAGATGGAACCTCTTGAGAAAATGCCTCCATTGGATTAAAGGCATTAGGTAAACCTGTGGGGTATTTTCTTCATTATTGGTTGATATAGGAGGGTCCAATCCACTGTGGGTAGTACCATGCCTGGCAGATGATCCTGGGTTCTATAAAAAATGCAAAACTAACAAGGTGTATGTGGGGAGGCAAGCAAGTAAACAGCATTGCTCTGTTCCTCTGCAGTCTCTGGTTCAGTTCTTGTCTTCATGTTTCTGCCTTCACTTCCCCTCTCATAATGGAAGATAAAATAAACCTTTTCCTCCCAAGTTGCTTTTGGCTAGTATTTTTCACAGTGATGGAAACCTAAGACAATAGCATATTGTTAAAATTGCTCTGTTTTCACTTTAGCTACTATTGATAATTTGATGTAGCTAATTTATTATACCTTTTTGATGATTTAAAAATCCTGTTTTGTTGGCTTTAAAAATTACTTACTGGTTGTCTCAGTGTGTACACACGTGTGTGGAGTCAGAGGACATCCTAGGGGAGTCTTCTACTATGTGGGTCCTGGGATCAATTTTATACCCTCAGAATGGGCAGCAACCACCTCTACATGCTAAACTATCTTATTTGCTCCATTTTTGTTTGTTTGTTTGTTTTGTTTTGTTTATTTTAGGTCTTTTGGGACTAAGACTCAAGGATGTTTTTATTCAGAGGTTGGATAAGTTTTGTTCTAAAGAGTGAAATTCACAGATAGAAATGTTCCAAACTTCCAACAAACTCTTTTATTGCATATTGGTAACACGAGAACCTCTGTGGAATCTGGTGAGCACTGGTAGTTAGTGGCGTTATAGCTTTCGGGTAGTTGTTCTCTTCCATGACTGTAAGGCTTTCCTCTGCCTCACATGATCCCATGTATCCATGAACAGCTTAGAATTTAGTCAAAAGACTCTGAGACTCTCCATATAATTTTCTTTGAATAGATTTCCTCCCTTGTTTAGTGTTTAACAACTCTAGCTATAGCTGAATCCTGAGTTCTATTATTTCCTTTAGCTTGGTGACTGCCATGTTCTACTTGGGTTCCTTAGGTAGTGTCCAGAGTATGCCTCAACTTACAGATACTGGTTAAAATGAACTCATCATATCTTGGGAAACAAAGCATTTCCTACCAGCTCCTAATATATGAAAACATTTGCTTTATACTTTCTTCTAGTATTTATTTGGAAGCAGAACTACCCAGTCCTTTCTTTTTTTAATTTTTTACTCATGTTACATACCAACTACAGTAACCACCTTCCATCCCTGTTCTCCCTTCCTCCCTGCCCAGCCACAGACCACCCCATAATCTACTCTTCTGAAAGGATAAGGCCTCCCATGTGGAGTCAACAAAGTCTGGCACATCAAGCAGAGGCAGGACCAAGGTCCCCTGCCCCCCAAATCAAGGCTGAGCAAGGTATTCCACCATAGGGAATGGGCTCCAAAATGTCATCTCAATACACCAGAAATAGATCCTGGTCCCACTGCCAGGAGTCACTCAGACAGACCAAGCTCTGCAAGTCCAGTCAAAGAAAGGGAGGAGGGATTATATAGGCAAAGGGGGATAAAGATAATGATGGGAAAATCTACAGAGACAGTTGAACCAACCTCTTGAAAACTCACGAACTCCAGATCGACAGCTTGGGAGCCTGCATGAGACACAACTAGGCAATTTGCATGTGCATAACAGTTGTGTAGCTAGGACTGCCCAGTTTTAATGATACCATCATGGCCAGAAGTAGATTGTTTACTTATTTACTACTTCACATAACTCTGTTCCTGCAGCAAATCTTTCTTGGTTGATGCTTTCTTTCACTACATAATTCATTTGTGAAATTCCTTTATATTTTTCCGTGTATGGTTTATTACTTTATAGTATGAAATTGTGTGAACAAACCATAGTTCTTTTGTCGGTGAAATGGTGATTTTTGTTTGTTTGTTTTTATTCTTTCTTTTACTTTGAAATAGAATCTTACTATGTAACCCGGAGTACCCTTGAACTAGTGAACCTCTTGCAATGCAGGCTGGCTTTGACCTAGTGATCCCAGCTTCTCAAGTGCTAGGGTTGCAGACATGGACTGTTCTACCTGGTTTCTTGCTGTACTCGATAGGCTGCCTATGACTTGAACTTCGAATTAGGAAAGGAAACAAAGCAGAAGAATTTAGTAAATGATATGACAATGTATTTCCAAGTGCTAGGCACTGCTCCAATAGCCTTACATATATTAATTTAATAAATATTAATAACTACCTTATAAAGGAAGGGATGCTAGTATCATTATCTCATATCCAGGTTGGGTGTAAGGCAATATCAAGTTTCTGTGAGTGATGGCTAGTTGTTTTGTTTGTTTGTTTGTTTTTTGATGTTTTGAGACAGTTTTTCTCTCTATAGTCCTAGCTGACCTAGAACTAGCTCTGTAGACCAAACTGGCCTTGAACTCACAGAGATCCACCTGCCTCTGCCTGCCAAGTGCTGGGATTCTTGACTTGCCCTGTAGTCAGACTGATGATTATCTTAAATATCACCATAGAACCTTTATCCAACAACAGATGGAAACAGAGGCAGAGACCCACATTGGAACACTGAACTGAGCTCCCAAGATCCAGTTGAAGAGTGGAAGGAATGAGAATATGAGCAAAGAGGTCAAGACCATGAAGGGTTCATCCAGTGAGACAGTTTAACTGAGCTAATGGGAGCTCACCAACTCCAGCTGGACTGTAAAGGAAGAAGCATATGACCAAACTAGTTCCTCTGAATGTGGTTGACAGTTGCATAGCTGGGGCAGAGTGAGGGGCCACTGGCAGTGATACATGGCTTTTGGGGATCCTATTCTCTTTGGATGTATACTTTGCTCAGCCTAGATATAGTAGGGAGGGCCTTACCCTCTCTTAGGATTAGGTTGGGGTGGGGTGGGGGGGTATGTGGAGGGAATGGGAGGAGGGGAGGGAGTGGGAATTTGGATTGTTAATTTTTAAAAAAAAAAAAAACTAAAAAAAATGGTGTAATACAGCTAGTTTTATGTCAACTTGTTATTAGCCAAAGTAATTTGGGAAGAGGAATTCTCAATTCAGAAACTGTTTTCAGAAGATTTGACCGTAGGGAATATTCTTATTTAGTGATTGATACAGGAAGGCCCAGCCCATTGTGGGTGGCACCACCTCTAGGCAGATCGTCTTGGGGTGAGTGAGAAAGCAGGCTGAGCATGCCAGTAAGCAGTGTTTCTTCATGGCCTCTGCATCAGCCCTATTTAAGGTTTCTATCTTGAGCTTCTGCTCTGACTTCTCTGGATGATGAATTACAAACTATAAGGTGAAATAAACCCCTTTCTCACAAGTTTCTCTTGGTTATGATGTTTTATGACAGCAATAGAAACTCTAAGACACTAGGTCATAGACACGAACTTACACAAACTAGATGCTCACAGAGTATAACATTTCTCTTGTCAATGAACAAGCTACTGAACTTACTTTCATTTAACTGCAACCAAAGCTAGCAGCTGTCTCCACTGTAGAGTTAAACATACAGTGGACAGGAAGTTTGTCTAGAGAGGAGTCACTTCACCATTCTAATATGTTTCCTATGTTTACATCTTCAAAACATGCTTTCAAATGTGCTTTAAAATAAATTTATGTATACAAATGGTTTCAAAGTATGGAAAACAGGAGAGAGAAAAGAGAGAAAGTGAGTGAGAGAGAGAGAGATTGAGATTATATATCCTTTGTCTTTGTTTGATGAGGGAATATGCTTTTAAAAGTGAAGGTTGTACTCAAAACACGAAGGTAGGAGCCTGATGTTAGTGCAGCCCACAAATCAAGTCTGATTTTCTAATGGCTTCTCAATACTCTAAAAGTTATGAACTGCTAGAGAGAGAGAGAGAGAGAGAGAGAGAGAGAGAGAGAGAGAGAGAGAGAGAGAGAAAGTTAGCCCTGTAGTAAGCCATATTCACAATGCTTGTGTGAGAAGCTATTGAGTAGGATATCAGATTCTGAGAGAAAATTTTGGCCAGGAACTGAGAAATGACTGGTTGCTTTCTGAAATCTTTCCATTCATCCTATGGTGCAAGCATTTGTTCTTCAGTATTCTACCTCTGAGAACCTTGTCACAGAATTTACTAAAAAGAAGGGATTCATTGCTCAGAAATGAGTGTGTAGCTACTTAGTCTGGAAGGGAAGACAGAGCTGTGTTTGCTCTCCTGGGGCAATAAAGCAGTCTCACCTCAAGCATTCCAGTAGCCTTAGTGGCCTGTGATGAGAATGGTGATGTTCGTGTGCATAAATCTTTGTGTTTCCAAGGTGGGAGATGCAGACTAGTTCTGCATTTCTTTCAAATTTAAAAACCAAATACTTGCTTCTACTGACTCCAGAGCCCACATGGCCATTCCTGATCCTTATTTATTTATTGTGTACAAAAACAGCCTTTCCTTTAAAGTAACATCTTTCTCACACAATGCTGGTGGTGCAGAGTCCATCACAAGTCTGCTGTGGTGCTTGCCAAGTGAGCAGACAGCAGATACTCCTTCATAGTACAAATGGGGATGCCTTCCCAGGATCTTTAATACCCACTTGTTGGTACACCCCCATTTCACTGCAGCTACTGTATAACCTTGCTAAAGTCATGAGAGAAGCAAAATTCTTTGAACCATTTAATATATTTATATCCCTAAACTATGATGGATTGAGTGCTAAATCATCACAAACAGAAAAGTTGAGTAAGATAAGCTTCTTTTACTGATTTATATAGCATAGGAGAAAGAAATAGTAATGATCTGCATCTTTGAGATTGAGCTTGGTAGATGAGTCAGACATTTTGATTTGTAGAGTTGCCCTTTAGACTTTCTAAGCTCCAACACTCCTCCTTTCCCAGAACACTCAAAAAAAAAAGTTCAAAACTTTGCAAATCTACTTGAGATTTAAGATTTGTTTATATCTGGGGACTTGGGGTCTGTGATACACAGGATATTTGGGTGGTGTTAGAATAGATCTTCAGACATTTTCATATTCCCAATATTGTCCCAAGAACCCTTCGCCACATCTCATGGTGGAAGAACATAGAAGTGTTCTAAATTATTGCCCTGGTGCAGTACGGGGACAAATGAAATAATCAGAAAACTTAAACACCAGCCTAAGTCCTTCCTAACTTGTTGTCTGACATGAGACAATCCATTGCTATCTCTGGTTCTCAGTGCCTTCTCTGTAAATTGAAGCCAAAATAATACTGGCTGATCTCTTGTTATAGGGAATGCAAGTTAGATGTCTGAGAGTTGTGAAGAAAGAAATGATAGAATCAGTACTGGTGATGAAATTTCCATATTCCACTAGGAAGTGAAAGGAATTAAATTCAATTTGTCAACATTAAAATGTATATATATATATATATATATATATATATATATGAATGAGAGAGAGAAAGAGTACATACTAGATACCCAACACTGTGCTCTTATTTAAACATACCCAAACATGATATTGAAAATGAGATAATCAGTTTCATGAGTAAGAAGAGTTTATAGACTAGGGAATTCAACAGAAATTGAGGTAAAAAAAATTCAATGGCTTAATAAGTTGCAATTGTTATAAATAGCTAGAAGGGTAAAGTATACAGTATTTTGAGAGCACATAGTAAAATTTGATTGCTGACGCCATGTGCATGCTTTGTTGAATTTTGTTTAAAGTGATACTGTTCCCTGGAAGCATGTTTTTCTCATGCACAGTTGTTTTAAGGAAGCCCGTAAGTTCACCAGTCTTCTTTGGAAAGAATTCTTCAGTGCTCACATTCTAAAGCATTGCAGACATGATGCAATTTCCCTTATGCTAAACACATCTGAAATCAGGCTGACTTCTTCATTCCCAGACTCAAAACACCACTTGTGTGCTTGGATAATTCTGATGCTCTTTGTTTTTGTTTGACTTTTCAAAGATGTTTATTTTTAAAAATTGTAGAAGATTGAGTTATGTTTTTCTTCGTAACAAAAGGTGAGCTTGCTCATGGCCTTAAAGGTAAGATAGCTTCCTTGTAGGTAATAGGTGGGCATATGTCCTCTCTAGACTAGTAAATGTAACAGCCCCCACTCCCTTACCTAGAAAAACATCAGGGCCATGGTATTTAATAATGACAGACAGGTTCTCTGTCTCGGCATCTCCCAGGTGGCGCAATTCACTGCACACACAGGTGGCAATGGGCCCTCTTCTTACTAGACTGTGTCAGGATTGTCAATGGCCTGGCAGAGTGTGAGGGAGCCGAAAATGCTGAATTAGAAGATTAAAAAGTGTCAGGTGCTAACTTTTTCTGGGAAGCCTGCTTTGAGTTCTCCATGCTGGTCTAACAGCCCCCACTGCATACGGTACCATACTCTGAAATGTCCCTTTGCCAGAGTGCTCAGGCTCTGGGCCAAGGGATTCCATGAGCATCACTCAGTACTTGGTAAACTCGGACCACTTCTCCAGTGTGTGATTCAGCAGAGCTGTAGTAGGTTTTGCAACCTTGCATTCTGACCGATTCCAAGTAATTGGAGGGGTACACTTTAAAAAATCTACATATATACGTATACATGTATTTTATATATTATTTACAAACATATATATTTATATGTTACATATATAATTTTATTTCCATCTCTATTGGGGTTAAAAAAATCACAAAAGTATACATATATGAAATAATTCTTTGTGGCAATTTTACAATATGAAACAATCACCATGATCAAACTAAGTGATCCATGTGTCCCTCACAGTGGAACTTTTTGTTATAAGAACACTCATGACCTATTGTCCTGGTAAATTTCAAGCAAAAAATTTAATATAATTTAAAAAAAAAAAGAATCCATTTTGGGGATTGGAGACCTGGCTCAAAGGATAAGAGAATGCGCTGCTCTTCCAGAGCACCCGAGTTCAGTTCCGGCCACAAATTATGAGGTTTCAATACAATGCTCTTAACTACACTAACTGTGTTGTGGATTTGCCTTAACTTCAGCATCTTGGCTGTTATGATTAGTGATACCGGGAACCGCACTTGATGAACAGGCTTTTACAGCTTTGGTTTCTCATCTAGCCTTTGTTTGGGGGAGATGCTTATGCAGATTTCCTATAGTGAAATTTTACACAGCCTCACCCCCACCCCAAATTAGCCCATGCCCTTGTTATTGTCTTATTTCCAGCATGTTTGGTTTACTTCTGTTCTGTTCTAACATGTGCCTTGGAGAAAGCAAGACTGTGGCAAACTTGTCTAGACTTCAGTTAAGGTGTCTGTGAGATGGTCTCTGTGGTTGATCTGGGAGAGGTGAGGGAGAAGAAAAGTGGATAGAACAGACATCTGCCACCAGGCACAGGCGAAACCCCCTTCCTCCCTCTCTCCCTCTCAGGAAGAAGTGCAGCCAGTCACATAAATAAGCAAAGGCAAAAGCAAACTAAAAATGTTTTTCTTAATTTGGTAAAGTAGCCAGGATTGATTTGGTTAGTCTGTTAGTGAATGTGAAGATCCTGTCTTGTTATTGTCCCTGCACCACCTGGTAACAAGCTGACTGTGGTCTCTTCATGGCAGGCTGTGTCCTGCTTACGTTTTCTCGTAATACCAAATAATATGCAACAGTTCTAAATACTCAATAATTATTTTTGTAATTGTCGAATCAGTTTGTAGAACTCAATTAGCTGTGACATTCCTTAAATTTATGACAAGCAAAGAACTCAATATCAGATTAGAAGGAAATGTACAGTTTTTCCTGTAAGATGAGCCAAAAGGGGGGGGGGCAGTATTGATGTAATGCAATACCCTTAAATGAAAAATGTGTCCATTGGGAGTACTTTCTGTTCTTTGAGACAATGATTCCATAAATTGTATTTTTTTCTTTTCTGGCAATAGTTCCCTTACTGCTTTGAAGTGCAAGGGTTTTATAGAAATTACAGAAGAGAGCTGAGAAGAAAAGCCAAGACCAAGTTGAATGCATTACCCGTCTCTGGAAGCTACAGTAACTTGGGTCTATCTGTTGAGCTGGGAAACATCTGTTTGTAGTGGGTGACTTGTAAGGATATGTTATTGAACACAGTACAGTCCACAGAAGCTTAAAAACTTACCAGTGAAGGTGTGGATGATAGGATTACTGTCTCTCTAAATACCATAATCTGGGAATGTCATTTAGGAAGAACCGATTATTTAATGAGCTTTACAAAGTCATCTCATATCAGGGCCTTGTAATTGGAATGGACTTGAAAGATGTCATGCTTAAAATTCACATTCAACATAGAACTCCTCAAATTCCTCCATGCTTGTTTTCTCTCAGGTGAGGAGTAGCACATTTTTTAAAAAAGAATACAAGAGATTCAGTGTGAATAAAATTCTTGTACTTGCTCTAAAAGACCTTCAATCATATTGCCAAATATTATTAGTTTTCTTACCTATATATTTAATTGATACACTGTTTTAACCATTGTTCTGAGTTGGGGCTAGATATGAGTAATATAGCATTGGGAAGATATGGTCATTTTTAAAGATTTTATAGTATAGCGGTTAAACATACCAAAAATGTACAATACATAAAGATTGTTTTGATGGTGATATATTGAAAATGCAATGGGCATCTCTGGAGGAATTCTTTTTTTTAATGGATGCCTAAGAGTGGCCACTAGAGCAAAATCTTTATTCATCTCTGCTGGGGATAATTTTTTCCCATATTCTTTTATTTTTTCCCTTCAAAAAATAAAGAATTTACATTTCCTCCCCTTCTCCCAGTCCCCTCCCGCCCGCCCCCCGCTGCTTCCTTCAAAGAGGGCATGGTGCCCAGCCCTGTGGGAAGTCCAAGGCCCTCCCCCCTCCATCCTGTCCTAGGCAGGTGTGCATCCGAATCGACTAGGTTCCCAAAAAGATAATACATGCAGAGGAGATAGGTCTTAGTGTCATTGTTGATGGCTTCTCATTCTGCCCTCATTGGCAGCCACATTTAGAGAGTCCAGCTTGATCATATGCTAATTCAGTCCCGGTCCAGCTGGATTTGGTGAGCTCCCATTAGATCAGGCACACTGTCTCAGTGGGTGGTCCAGCCCCTCATGGTCCTAACTTCTTTGCTCATCTTCTCCCACCTTCTGCTCTTCGACTGGACCTTGGGAGCTCAATCCATTGATTTGGTGTGAATGTGGGTCTCTGTCTGATCTCCATACATCGGACGAAATTTCTATGAATGTGATCAAGATATTCATCAGTGTGACTATGGGACAATGATAGTTCTGGCACCCTCTGCTCAGCTGCCCAAGGACCTAGCTGGGGACATCCCTGTGGACACCTGGGATCTCCTCTAGAGCCAAGTATCTTGCCAGTCCTAAAATGACTCCAATAATGTAGATATCTTATTCCCTTCTCCAACATCCACCTTTCCTCCATCTCTACCGTCCCACTCCCCCAATCTCTCCCCATTCCTTCCCTTTTCCCTTCTCCTTCCCCCTCTCCCCTCCCACTCACCTTCCCTATCCCCACCTCTATCCCCACCCCCGTATTCCCACCTTTTGCCTGGCAATCTTGTTTGCTTCCAATTTCCAAGAAGATCTATATATGATTTTCTTTGGGTTTGCCTTGCTATTTGGCTTCTCTGGGCTTGTGAGCTATAAGCTTAGTGACCTTTGTTTTATGCCTAGAGTCC
>PVIU01006665.1:0-38567 GCA_004026605.1 Ondatra zibethicus
GGGAGGGAGGGAGGGAGGGAGGGCTGATAGCATTATTGTGTATTTCCATGCTAGTGATCACAGTACAAAGATGACCAAAGGGCTGGAGAGATGGCTCAGAGGTTAAGAGCACTGGCTGTTCTTCTAGAGATTCTGAGTTCAATTCCCAGCAACCACATGGTGGTTCACAACCATCTGTAATGAAATCTGGTGCCCTCTTCTGATGTATAGGCATACATACAGGCAGAACACTGTATACATAATAAATAAATAAATCTTTTTTAGAAATTGACCAAGGCACAACCTGAACCCAGGGCTTGGGATTCCCAACAGTCTAGAGTTCTTTCCATTGCTAGGAGTCTTCCCCCATACCCCCCCCAGGAGGAAATTTGGCATGCAGACTTATTTATCTCTGTTCCTTTCTCTTTTCTCTTGACTTCAATGACTTTGTGCTGGAGGGAGGGCAAGGATGAGAAGTGGAGGTCAGAGGAAAGGGAAGAGGGACTCACGAGCAGAAGGACCCATGCCCGAGGAAGCACAACAGAGGCACTGAAACCACTGAGCTGGGGGGAGGGATCTTAAGACCTGAAGATGGGCCACTGCTGGCTTCACTTTTGTTCTGTGTGGAGGACAGTCCTCTCATTATTCAGATGGCCCAAGGGCTTGCTACAGTGACATCTACTCTGTCCCCCTGTACACTGTGGCTGGAGATCAGTTTTCAAAAGACAATCCACAGGCCACTCTAGCTGCAAACAGTCTAGTCTCTGGGTCCAGTCTCCCAGGCTTAGTTCTCCTGGGTCTGTGCCATTCCCTGATGTTCTCGGGAACATATGACAGGAGAGGAACATGCTGGGCTGAAGGGGAAGAGGGTCTGGGGTTCAGGGACAGCAGAGAAATGGAGAGGAACAAGCAAAGTTCCCTAAACCACAAACACTACTGCAGTATAAATCAGGAAAAGTACAGGCTGTGTCCTCAGTGCAGAAAGCCTTGTCTCCACAGCTGTATTTCAGATAAAGCTCTGGGTCCTCAATGTGATTGGGGCAGAGGTCAAAGCAAAGGATATCAAACTTACAGAAACCATAATACCCAGTAAAGCAAGGATAGCACAGCCTCCTCCACTCTTGACCTGCTTTTAGTTTGTTTTGTTTTGTTTTGTTTTTAAGTATAATTGACCCGCCGGGCAGTGGTGGCACACGCCTTTAATCCCAGCACTCAGGAGGCAGAGGCAAGCGGATCTCTGTGAGTTCGAGACCAGCCTGGTCTACAGAGCTAGTTCCAGGACAGGCTCCAAAGCCACAGAGAAACCCTGCCTCAAAAAACCAAAACAAACAAAAAAAAGTATAATTGACCCTGTGTGTTTGGGTGTGTATAAACACACCTTCTTCTCTGTATGAGCACCACACATATATATATATGCACATGGCCGCAGAAGCCAGAAGAAGGCATTAGAATCATCTGGAACTAGAGTTCTCAGTGGTAATAAACCGCCAGATGTGGGTGCCAGGCACTGAACTCATCAGATCTGCCAAAGTAGCAAATGCTCTTAACCACTGAGCTATCTTTCTAGTCCCTTGGCTTTGAAGAGGTTTGTGTAAGGAGTTGAGAGAGAGCGAGGGAGAGTAGAGACAGCGGGGGGAAAGTAGAGCGAGGGAGAGTAGAGACAGCAGGGGAAAGTAGAGCAAGGGAGAGTAGAGACAGCGGGGAAAGTAGAGCGAGGGAGAGTAGAGACAGCGGGGAAAGTAGAGCGAGGGAGAGTAGAGACAGCGGGGAAAGTAGAGCGAGGGAGAGTAGAGACAGCAGGGGGAAAGGCAAGGCTAGGAAGAGAGGAAAAGGTTGGGACATTAAAGAGGGAACTGGAAAGGGGAGAAACAGATTGGGAGTCATTACTGAGCACGGTGAGCTTGGCCCGGCGGGAGCGCAGTGCAGCCTCTGTGGCCTGGCACTCATAGGAAGCGTCGTCAGAGAGCTCGGCATCTGTGATCTCCAAGTTGTATTGACCAGCGTCCGCTGAGCCCACGACCCGGTACCGTGGCCAGGCTGTAGGGACAGAACGGGGAAGACCAGAGTAAGACCCAGTCTTGAGGCCTAGACCATGCTGTCCTCTCTACCCAGGGCTCATCATCTCCTCAGATCCTCCCCAAAGCAGAATCAGAACCCATTCCAGGTCAGTTCTCCCCACTTTGCCCTCTCCTGGGCACCTCTGGAAGGTGAGACTTTGAAGCACCAGACACAGACTCCATAACTATTAAGCAGGAGGGGATGGTGAGGAATAAACAGAGAGAACGAGATGAGCAGATGAAATCTCCACAGCTGTTTACAGGTAAATGTTTCTCATGACAATAGCAAAGGAAGAGGAAGACAAGAACAGGCAAGGAGGCAGGAGAGTGGCGGGAAGAGAGTGTGTGGGCAATGGTAAGCACAGGCCATCTCAGCACTTATGGGCCACCTCTGTGTAGCCTGCAAGGCCTAGTTGCCACTCACCATGGAAGGAGAATGAGCAAGGTTTGCTGGTTCCTCAAAGGAGGACCCAAGTGATATTTCTGCTTCTTTTCCAAGACATAGGGTGGGCCTCTGTATCTAGTCTGCCCTCTTATAGGCTCCCACTGGCTCCCATCATCTGCTTTGCACTGCCCCCACCCCAGAGGCTATGGATTCTTCTGACTGCATATTTATTGACCTCTATCTCTCTCATTTTCCCTCTCATCAACAATAGATCCACCACATTCATTTCTTTCCTTTTATAGAGTGCACCATGCAGATTTTCTCAACCTAGACCCACAGCAAATAATCTCACCACCCTCAAATATAACAAGACCAGAAGTATACAGTTCCTCACCACTCACCTCATTATGGTGCTTCATAGCTAACAATGTTACCCTCATAAAACACATCCTGCCACTTGGTGTAAAAACCAAGAGTGCATTTTTAAGATAGACAGACTGTGACTGTCAAACCCGCTTCACAAATCAGCTAACCAAGACAAAGAGAGCGATGCAAAGTGGTTTTCTCAAGTCATTCAGTGGGCAAGTGGCCGAGGGGTAATGGAAGCCAGGTATCTTGGCTCTTTACCCTCTCTGCCGAGAAGTATTTCCAAGGGTCTCTGGACTTGCTTTGGGATATAGGAAGTTAGGGTGTTTGTCACTGGCTAAATTTTTGTGTTTTCTTCAGCACTGGCTACATAGCCTGTGCTTAACAAATGCTCATGGAATTATTAAACAAGAATGTGCTTAGGCTGATGTTAACCAGCAAAAGGTTGCAAAAAGCAGACATGGACTATGAAGGGGTAAAAGAAAAGCATGAAGTACTCAATAGGCAGACAGAGAATGGAAAACTGATGTAATTATATTATAAAAAATATAAAAAATAAATTTATAAAAAATAAAAAAGGAGAAAGGGTAGACAGTAGCTACCCATGTGGGGTGGGCTGGGCTTTGCTCTCCTTGCATCTCCTCCTGCTTGACCTGTCCGCAGCACCCCATTTGCGTCTCCCTGACTGTGTCTGTCTAGAGCTCTCAGGGCAAAAGTCTGTTTCTCCTGATCTCCCAGGCTGCACACTACCTCTCTTGAGCCAATCCACAATCTGACGAAAGGGAGAGTTGCAGGGTAAAAGTGACAGACCTCAGAAGTCAAGAACAGGATAGAGAGAAGGATGAGTAGCAAATACAGGAATCTAGGCCAAGAGTAGGGAATAGGATTTCCAGATGGTGGGTGAGATTGAGCAGTCACACATACACTTTTTTTTTTCAACTGTGTTGTGGGTCAAACTGAAGGCCATGCACCATGATAGCATGCACTCTAATAAAGGTAGTCCCAGCCCACCACTCACCTTTGAGGCCCTGGCCCATGCCAAGAGCCAGCCCGTCCTTGGTCCACTGTACAATCCCAGAGTAGTTGAGGAGCACACACGGCAGCACAGCCCGCTGCCCAGCCACCACTGTCTGATCAGCTGGCTCCTGGCTGAAGCGAGTCTGGGTCCCGGGTAAAGCCAAAACTAGCAGCGGGTAAAAAGAAGGGTGAGGAGGGCTGCACCAAGGTCCTTTGCAGGATTCTACTCTTATCCTGCAATCCGGGGCCATGCCTTCCCATACAAGATGCCACATGCTCCCTTTACTTCTCCCTCTCAGGGCCCCAGGGAGGCCTTTAGCAATCTGGAGGGTTTAGCAATCACAGAAATGGTTTGGCATTACCTAAAGGTCTTCTGATTGGGCCTGACCCAGTTTTGAACAGTGAAGCCCAGAGAGTCACACTTATCCAATGATCACCCACTGAACATGAGCTAGGGTTAGACTTCAAGCCCTTACTGTCTGGTCCAAGGCTGTCTTTTAAAACCTCTTCTGCATCTGATGCCTCCCCTTAGACACTCACGTTCATGGGTAATACATTCATAACAGGTAACTATAATGCCACAATCCCTTCCTTCCCATGCAGTATGAACCAACAGATGTTCGGCTTTACCATGTACAATGTTTCTACTTGAGTGCATAGACAACTCCAAGCCAAACAGACCTGAACCCACTTGTCTGCATACTGGCTCTGTTCCATGTGTTTAGCCTTGACTGGAAAATAAGGATGAACCCACCAAACATCTGCATGCACACACCCTCCTGCATCTTGGGAGCTGAGACAGTGTGGGACTTTGTTCTGTTCTCCCTCTAGCTCCAGGAGCTACACATGGCTGCCTGGCTGGCAGCTTGTCCGGGAGCATTTGATGAGAGAACTGCAGAGTAATTGCCTTTAATTGTGGAGTCTAAATGGAGTAGGGAATTGGATTGCAGATTTCTTCTCTCTTGCTCCACCAACAGGCTTGCTTCATCACTGGCTGGTTCCAGTGGTAGGGCACGCTGCACACTGGGCACAACATAATGTGAGCATTAGTTTCTTACACTAGACAGTAGGGAAGGAGAGGAGCTGATGAGGGATCAGCAAAGGGTTAAATTGGAGGCTTCCTTGCCCTAGCTCCAATAGGTCACATAAGGCAATCAAAATAAGCTCTCTTCAAAGCTTAGATTCCTGGTTTACCTTTTCCTCCAGCTCAGAGTCTATAGAGGCCACAACCCCCTAATCCAAGTCCTTTCAAACCAGCTTCTCAATTCATTCCTCCCCAAGTCAAGACCTCCCTTTCATCCAGTGTATAGGTTTCACCCCACTTCTTAATCTGGAATCAAACACAGGACCCTCTACCACTGAGCAAAAGCCAAGCCCTGAGATCCTAGTCGACCCACTCCTTTCTTCTCTCCAGTTCCATTTCTCCCCTTCTTTCCAAATTTGTTCCCACATTCTCCATTCAGGAAAACCTGATTCCATAGCCCCTTGTGCAAGCACAGATTGTCCCATCACTCAGTCTTGTGGCAGCTCTATCTACAGGGTTTCCGGTCCAAAGCTGTCGGGGATCAAGCCCATGTTTTTGTCATCAGGAGGTGGAAGACAGCTCGTTGGTGGAAGTGTTTTCCCTATCTGTTCCATGAGAATAGAACCTCTCTCTCACAACACAGAGTGGGGAACTCTCTTCTCTTTCTGTGTCTCCTGGGATCAGAATAGGACAGCACAGGAAGCAGGCTTTGCCCTTGGTTAAATGCAACAATGCAGCTCTTTGGATCTTCATGGGACCAGGACGTTAGAAAAGGTGTACCTCTTTTTTTTTTTTTAATTCTAAGTGGCTACCCAACTTTGCAGGCCTAATTTCCCCAGCTCGTCTCTTACAGGAAGAAAAGATAAGTCTCATTCACATATCCAGAGAAAAGGATGACAGGTGCTGAGATCCTGCAGGCCAGGTCAGCAGCCTGGTGTTATTAGTTCAAGCATTTGCACTCAATATTATTTAAATTTATTCATATCCTTGCATGTTCTCTAGTGCAGCTATGTGCAACAAACTCTGTATCCTGTGTCTCTTCCTCAAGGCTCCTAGAGCCCATGGCAAGGACTTGTGACAGGGTGGCCTGTCCATAGCTTTTCTACACGAAGCCTGAAGGCTGGTCTCTTCTTGGCATCTACAGAGGACAGTGGGCAGCTGGCTGCATGTTTACTTGCAATGAGGAGCTGTATGACCCTGCAGTGGGAGGGCAGTGGGATGCACCTGGAGTCAGGAGACAAGGTCTTGCTGGAGTGAGAAGCAGGTAACCTTGGCCTGGTTCTTCCTTACCTGGATTTCCAGTTGCTTGCTGTAAGATGACAAGACTGGAGAAGACTGCCAAAGACCCTTTCTGTTCAAATACTAGGAGAATTGGCTTAGGAGAAGACTAAGGTTTCCATGGTCCCTCTGCTCCTCTTCCTAACTGGGCAGTCCTGGCCAAGTTACCTTCCAAACTGTATTTTCTTACTTGGGAATGATATGTCTACCTCCAGGACCACTGTGAAGCCAAGTGTGGTGAGGTGGATGCAAGCCTACCAAACTTTTGCATGTACCCAGTAAAGAGCCATGGCCATTATTTACCCCTGAGCGGCTAGACAACTAGATATACACAAAGGAGACACTTTGGGGAATATGAGAATGAGTAACAGAAGGGTGGTGTCTGCTTTTCTGTGAATTTTGAAGTAAAATAAATTTTTGAGTCAGCCCTAGTTGAAGCAATTTGGTCTAAAAGCAGAGTAGAAGCAATGGTGAGCAGAGCCCAACGATGAAGGAGGAGGGGCTCTCAGAATTTGAATCCATGCAATGACCACTTTCTGTACCAAAGTCACAAGCAGTAGCCCATGTCCCCAAACAGCCCTGCAGCCAAGACAGCACACGAGAGAGAAAAGACACCATGGGTGATACTTAAGTCAACTTATGATGAGGGAAAACACAGTCTGATCTAATTAAGTACAGTTCTCTAAAGTCTACATAAGTTGGATATAGGTCACCCTTCAGGTCCCCACACAGGTCTCTGAAAAACACTCCTTCTTTGAGATTCAAATATTCACCTCATCTGGACGCCTTCCATGATCCCATGCGCTGCCTCAGAGTCTATCTATTAACTTCTTTTCTCTGCCACACTGAGGGCCACACTGCTCAGATCACCTATCTCAGCGCAGCCTGGGGCAACTTTTTGAGTCTGGACTGTGTCACTCACAGCCCTAAGTCACATTACAAGTGCCTGCCTGAACACTTAGCACACAGGGGTGTGCTAAGTCTATTCACGGATGGATTCCAACCCTGTGAAACTTCTTCAGGGAAAGAAGAGCACTGCCCTCTCCCTCCACTCTGCCCCATCTAAGTGAGACTGAAACATGCAAGATGTGGAAGCCATTGTGTGTTCTCTCTTGTGAAAGGAACCCTGAAAAATGGGATATGGTGTAGAGCTGGGAAGGATAACACTCAGTCTAGAAGGTTCTGTTGCAGATGATGAGGGGAAGTGGACAGTGGAAGAGAATGTCTGCAAAGCTCTGAGCAAAAGGGGTAGTAGTGCCCCAAGAGAAGACATAAGGTGTTGGTAAGTCTTATAGTGTCAAGAAGTGCCAATAACCTAGAACATATGACCTAGCGAGTGACACATCACAACTCAAGCCTCTGAGGTCCTGGGTACCTGAGCTACCAGCTAAGCTTAGTGGAGCCTGTTCTGAACTGAGAGGAAAAATCTCAGTCCTTATGTGTGGGTCTGTGAACATGCCGTCATCCATGTCCAGGAACAGAACCAGCATAGTATAGCAATGCAGAGAGAGAAGCAGAAAAGGCATGGTACAGACAGGCGAGCACAGACTAACCTCTTGCTGCAGCATCAAGTCAGCAGCCTCATGCTTCTGATGGTATTTAAAGGGAATCCTCACTTCGATCCTGCTCCCTCCCAAACTTCAGACTCTATCACAGATGAGGCAAGCCAGCTACAATGAAGACAGATCATGACACACACTCACACACACACACTTGATAGGACATTAACAGAGGTACTGAAACAAACAGCCAAAACAGCTAAAGATAGACATTCACACAAAGGCAAAGGAGAAAGGAATAAGGAACAACCCTTAAGACCAATATGTCTGTAGTGTCCTAATGAGGCCAAGGTAGAAGAGAAGACAGGGGAGAGTTACCTACCAAGAGAAACCAAGAACAGAACGACTCCAGGCCTCCCTACAGAGGTGAGGTTGGCTCTTCTTCAAAAGAGTTACCTAGTAAGTACCCACTGAGCAACTTTTTCTTTCCTACCTCCACTGGGATTTCTAGGGACTCAGCTTGGGTTTTCCCTCAGGGCAACAGTGAATAGGGCAAATGAAGTAGGGAAGGGATTCACACTGGAGAGGTAAGGGGAGCAGAGGGACCCAGTAGAACTTGGGAGAACAGCAGGAACACTGCGGAGCTCTGTGCTCCTTGTTAGCCTAGAGAACCCTGATGCCCTGCCACCATACCTCTGTCTCATTCCTAGACTGCCTTCCTTCCAAGTTAACTGTCACCCCTTAGCACCACTTCTAGCCACAAAGCTCTTCTAGCCTCCGACTCAAAATGGTTCCTTCTTTTATTCTTCCACAGCTTTGTCTGGACTTCTGGTGACAAGAACACACCACAACCTGCCTTGGATTAAAAATTACTCATGTGTGTTTTGTCTCCGCGCTCTCCTGTGAGCCCCTGAGAACAGAGGTTTTGATTTACCAGTTCTGTTCATTCAGCCCCAGCAATGCTCCATAATAATAAATACTCCCAATTATAAAATGCTGATTGCGTGCCACTCTGATGTCTTACAGACACTGTTCCTAGCATTATAATCTGCTACATAGTGGTAGTTATTACCTGCATTTTAAAGAAAGGGGAATTATGGTCTGGCAGAAATAAGATAAAAACAGGCGTCTCAGCTCCATAGTTGCTACTGTTGGTATTCTGTCACATTCTAGGAATAGCCAATCCTGTAAATGAGTTGGATGCATGCCTCAGCCTGAGAAAGAGCTAGTGGTAGCCTTCGGTTCTGCCCGCCTGCCATTTCTGACCTCCACTTTACAGCTTAGACTTCATCTCCAGCCTGTTTACCTCTTGGATGGATAGTGGTACTTGGGTCTGGGGTTTGGCCCCACAGCCGTGTAGCACTTGCCTTGTATGCTACTATCGGCATAGGAGAAGCTTGACATGAATGCATGGAGGGAATGGTGAGCAGTACCCAAGGTCAGGATCTCTCTCCCAAGCCCAGGGAGTTTCACTGGCAAACAAAATAGCAGTCTTTAAGCCACCAATGACAACCCGCAGCGTGCGTGTGTGCGTGCGTGCGTGTGTGTGTCTATAAATAGGTCCTGCATATGAAAGACTTGCTGTTGTACTTAGACTCACTGGTACTGTTTTACCAAGCTTGAGGACACCAAAGCTCAAGGACACTGGGGTAGTTAGGGTTCATAAATCACAGCTCAGAGACACCAGGGCACTTCCCTGAGCCACACAAATGTTAAGGTTGGGATACAGTAAGCACAGAAAGAAACCAAGTTCTCCTGGGGATGCTATCTCAAGTCCAATGCTGTCTTCTCCTGGGACCCCCTGGGCCAGACACTGATCCCCATGTCTCTATACTCCCTCTTGATGTTATCTCTGCATTCCTTCATCTAACACATTATTTCCCCTTCTTCATGACTCAGGTCTGTCCTTCAGCCTCTTTCTCCATTATCATCCCAGCACTAGGGGACACAGCCAGGTCAGTCTTTGTTCATGAACAAATTTCCAATCTCCTTTAATCTGCTGAGCCTAGCAAGGACAGAGAGTTCAAACCTCTTTTTGTTGTTGCTTTTTTTTCCCTGGCACTGGGCATTGAACCCAAGTACTCATGCATGCTAGGCAAAGCTCTACCACTGAACTACACCCCTTGCCCTCAAACTCTATTTTTGATGGAGAATTAGGAATTGACCCCTAGAGTTATACCATTTATGATGGACATGTTTATAACGTCTCACAATCATAAACTTCATATGGTCACACATAGGCAGAAAGAAGCAAGCACATGTGTTCACTCTGCTGCCCATGCAAACACCTCTTCTGTGTCCTTGTGTGTGAATACACATCTGTCTGTGCTCATGGGCAGTCTGCTCTCTGTTCTGGAGCATGTACCCTTGCAGCTGGCGACTGCTTGTTCGTTTCCCAGTTACCTAGACCCGAAAAATCACATAGAAACTATATTAACACTGTTCAGCCTATTAGCTCAGGCTTCTTATTAACTAACTCCTGCATCTTAAATTAACCCTTTTCTATTAATCTGTGACTCACCACAAGGCTGTGACCTACCAGTAAGGTTCTGGCTTGCAGCTGGTGCCTTTCTCCTTCAGCAGCTACATGGCGTCTCCTCCACTCTGCTACTTCCTCTCTATATCTCTGTTCGGATTTCCTGCCTGGCTTTACTCTACTAAATCATTGGCTGAAACAGCTCCTTTAATAACCAATGGTAATAAAACATATTCATAGCATACAGAGGGTAATCCCACATCATGCCCTGGTGGTCATGTTCCCAGAGCCAAGCCTGAAAGGACCAACCAGAACCAGAGAGAGTGGAGACAAGCACATGGAAGCCAGGGGGTTTGGCAGCAGAAAGGGATGGTGAGGGCTGAGCCCCGTCTCCCTGGATTTATCAAAGAGCAGAAATGAGCCCCGTGGGCTGAAGCAGTCCCTGAGCTCATCACTTCAGACCATGCTGCTTTTCAAAGCAAAGCCTTTGATTCACACTGACAGTCTCAGATGGAACTAAATCTCTCTACTGTCCCTCCCTCTCCTGTTTTCTCTCTCCTCATCTTGACAGGATGTCCTTCCCCACCCCAGCCATTCACTTACCACAGAAACTTTCACAGTGGATTCTCTGAGAAAAGAGGATTTCAAGTCTGTGGGTTGGGCCAGCAAAGAAGGAAGGCAAAAAGAAAGAAAGATTTGTGCTTCTGATGGAGGAGAAGGAAGAGGAGGAAGGAAAGGAGGAAGAGGAGGAAGGCCATAGACAATGCTGAGGTTGGTCAGAGTGAGGACAGATAACATAAAAGAGCAGAAAGCTGGGTTGGACACCCTAAGGCAGACCCTTGGACCAGATGTTCCAGAAAAGAGGCTCTCTGTCACCCCAGCTGAGCAGGCAGGAAGAATCAAGGCCTGTTGTTTCTGTTCTATGTTGAGCCCCACCTAGAGTCCTAAAAACGGATGTGAGTGCCTTTTGAAGCCATGGCCTCTTCCTCTGACAGAAGAAGGCTTCACTTTGTGAGTTGGAAAACTTATAGATGTGCTTGAAGGAATGGTTAAGACTAACCAGGTGCTATGTGTAGACAGTGAAGAGCACAAAGAACAGTCCACAACCCCAGATTCGTGTCCAAATACTCAGAATTATTGCAACATCTACCATCCTGTCCACAGAGTCGCCAGTGTCACCTCCCTCTTTGAGTGCAAAATCTCAGGTATAGGGGCTTCAAATGTCCTCTTCACCACCTTCCCCCTCCCAGGCCCTTCTCCTCCACACAACCTGTGTGACCACAGAACTCCAATGCCATCTCCAAAACTGGGGGTAGAGAGAACAGCCAAAGGGTACTTTTTCCAGGCACCAGATGGGATTTTGCAAATGGCCAGAGCCTGGCCTGTTTCCTGGCATTAGAGAAGACTACACAGGCCGGCTGGTATTTGCTGTGACAGGAGAGGTTTATGAGTCTGGACCAGTGGATCAGTCTCCCAGAGTGACAGGAAGAGAGCCCTGAAATACAAAGGGCAGAATGGGGGTGAGGGACAGGCTTTACACAACTCTACCAGGGAGAAGCAAAATTCCATGGACCAGAAATTTTCTCATAGAGGTATAGGTGGACCTGGTCTTGACTTTGTCACCAACCTGTCTAACTCTGGGAAAGACACACCACTCCTCTGGGCAGTAGCTTTTAGGTATAACAGGAAGGAGCTGAGTAATTTGGCCACAGGAACCTCCTGACCTAGGCTCTAAGAGACTATCATCCCTTGCCCAAGCCTTGAGGCTATGTGCCCAGTCACCTTCAGACTAAAGGAAGCCTGCATGTCTGCACCTATCTTAGTGTTCCCTTCACAGTAAAGTGTATGGGGACGGCTGAGGGGTGTGACAACAGGACAGTGGCAGAAAGGACCCAAACATGATACCCAGGCTAGGAGGCAGAGGGCATTATTTGTTTTCCTCTGTAAGGAAGTCCACATTCCTACATTCCCTCCCACAGGGTCACAGTGAATCAACAGAGCAGAGAGAAAAGGCAAGCATGGACTCTGAGGCCATTTGCTAGTTTGGGCCAACTCACAGGGACACTGCTCTTGAAATGAAAAAGGCTGGCAGGTGAGGCTAGAAACAGTCCCACCTGTCCCATCTTGGCCTCCAGCCCCTGGTACCTGGGCCAGACCTAGAAAGTACAATGATATGGAGAGTCAAGTGGGGTTGGCTATAGCAGGTACAACAGACAGAAGCACAAAGGGGATGGCAGGACTCAGTGTCTGGCTCTGCGAAAAACAAAACCAAACCCTGAATTTCCATTTGGTTCCAATAGGCAAGGAAAGGGAGGGAGGGAGAAGAGGGGAACTAGAACAAAGACAGAGAAATCCAGAGATGGGAGAAGGTGGGCAGGGAAGGAAGGAGACCTCTACTCTGCACTACATCTGGGCCATAAAGGCAAGGAAGCTGTCATGAACTAGAAAAGATTAAAACTAAGGCTGTAGATTAGTTGGTAGAGCATGGAACACATGAAAACTCAGGGCTCTATCCCAGCACTTCGGAATTCAGGCAAATCTGGCATGGTATTACGTCTATACTCCTAGAATTCAGAAGACAGAGAAAAGGCAATATCTTAAAGTCAGCATCATCTACATAACAAATTCGAGACCAGCCTGGGCTACATGAGACTAGTGCAGAAAAAAAATTAACATCAGGCAATGAAAGAAAAAGGAAGAATAGAGGTGAAGTGATACTATGTTACAAAAGAGAAAAGAAAGAACATAAGGACAGAAAAAGACAAAAAAGAATAATCAGAAATAGAACCCTGAACTTGCAAAGCCTCCCTGAGGTGAATCCAAAAATAAAAAACTTAGGTTCCTAAGGCCATCTGCAAGAAGAAAAAAAAAAAAAACCAAGAGGAACAGTGTTATAGGAGGTTCTTCTGTATTTGTGTTGCTTTCATTGGTGAATAAAGAAACTGCCTTGGCCTTTTCATACAGCAGAAATCAGGTAGGCGGAGTAGACAGAACGGAATGCTGGGAAGAAGAAAGGCAGTGTGGCAGATGCCATGAAACTCCTGTCTAAGACTGACACTGGTTCCTGGTAAGCCACGACCTCGTGGTGACATACAGATTATTAGAAATGGGTTGAATCAAGATGTGAGAGTTAGCCAATAAGAGGCTAAAACTAATGGGCCAGGCAGTAGTTTAATTACTAAAATTTCCGTGTGATTATTTCGGGGGCTAAGCTAGCTGGGCGGCGGGACACGGCCCGCTGGCCCTCTTACTACAGAACAGTGACCTGGAGGTTAGGGTCGTAAAGGGTGCTGGTAAAATCCAACCCAATAAATAAGAACTGGGTGTGGGAATCACAGGGAATAGGGAAAACAACTCCAAATCCCCAGTGGTTTCAGAGCTAGTCTCTCAGTTATAAAGTCCCCTTTATAGAGCTGGGTATACCAAATGTGTGTTTGTCCCTGCACTAATAGAACTGCAGTATGGGGGTGGAGAATTTTGTTAGAAGCACTCAGGCACCAAAGGAAGAGCTGATAGATTAAACAATGGGAAGCAAGTCTCAAGAACCAAGTACTGAAGATTGTCAGGGAGAAGAAAGGAGAATAAAGATAGTGGCAGAGAAGTTGCAAGGCGGGAATTTGAGAATTCCAGAGATGGGAGCCAAAGGGAAAACAGGCATGAGTTAAGACCACCAGCCGCGACCTCGTCTGAAGGTTTGGATGTCTTAGATCAAAGAAAGGGGGGGGACATCTTTGAGAACTGGAGTGAACCTTGCGAGGATTATACAAAGAGAGGAAAAGAAAAAGAGATAGGCAGTATCCGGGGCAGTTCAGGTCCCTGCCTATCAGGGTCCGAACCTAGCATCCTCCTACAAAAGTACTCAGGAGGTCTAAGCCTCACTCTCCAGTCATTTATACCTCATTTCCTACCTGCCTGCCCCTGCCGCGGTACACACATACTTTCCTGGTTCTAATTGCACAGTCCCTTTTCCATGGAGCCATTTTCTCAGGCACATGGGTCCCCAAAGTGCTGGTTCTGGCACAAAAGACATCCTCTGCCTGTTTGAACATTCTTACTTATTGCTGTAATGAACTTTTAGAGTCAGAATGATACCCAAGTCCCCCTCAAATACCTGAAACCTAGGAAGAAATGTAGTCTAGGTCCCTCCACAGATGTTTTCTGGAACATTCTCTCGAATAAAAGTCTCAATTCAGAGATCCAGAAAGGGCTAGACAGTAAGAAGTTTTCCTTCACTTAGGCACTGAAAAAATCAGAAGGAAATCCAGGTCTTGGGACACCGGGCTAGCATTCCTGAGGATACGTCTCTGCTTCTAAGTTTATTACATTCCCACTCCCAGAAGATTCAGGGTAAATATTAATCTCCTAGAATCTTCAACCCATCATTACAGATGCCCTTTGTAGGTGCCTCAGGCGCTTTTAGAGGGACCATAGTCTATGAGTAGAATCAGCCAATAGAGGAAGGCGTGGGTCTTAACTCCATGAATACCTGACTTGGCTCTTCATGCAAATGGCTATAAAAGATGGAGGAGATACTATGCATGCCCACAGTCTGGGTGTGTACCAAGACCCCATGACTGTACTTCTACATAAAATACAAAAACATATGAATGACTGGGTTCTGGGAACAGAGCATTCTAGTTACATAAGAACATTTTGAATTCTTTTTTCTCTCTTTAGAGATAAGATCTAACTCAGCTTCTCAGGCAAGCTTTGAACTTTCAGCTCTGCTGTCTCAGTACCCAAGAAGCTTGGATTACAGGCCTGTGCCACCACCACCAGCACCACCAGAGCAAGCTTTCTGAAAGTAGAAAGTAGCGCACTCCCATGACTAAAGGCTTCAGTGATGAAGCAGGATGGCTGTTTCTCTGGATATACTTATGATTTCCATTTTTTTCTTGAGGTAAACACCCATCAAATAATCAATCCATGATCATTAAATCAAGGTAGATTTGAAATGTTAAGGAAAGGAACAATGAATCATGACATTTAAAGGGAAAAAAACAGATCAGCGATGATCTAAGAGGGAAGTCAAGACAAAGTGAAGAATAGACCTTTAGGCAATGACTTCAACATAATAGTGTTGGGCCTTGGACATGATCAAGCCTCACCTAGACTTAGACTTATGCCCATTTTGATTTTATTCTGGATCTGTGTTCAGATGACGAGATAGAAAACCCCTTGGAATAACAGATATAATCTAGATATAATCTCATTCATCTTCTGAAATGACTAGCCTTACATACCATGGGTTCTCAATTGTTATTCAATTATCTTCATTAATGATTAAATGATGTATATCAATTAAATATACATTTATTCATGTAACAAATATTTATTGAGTGTCTGCTACCTACCAGGCACTGTACTGGACTCAGGATACAATGATAGACTTGGTATGCCCGCCTTCCCCCCACTAGAAATCCACTAGACAGACAGACAGACAGACAGACACACACACACACACACACACACACAGAGGCTGATAAGTCTTCACCAAAAGGAAAACCATGCACCATTCTGTCTAAAACCAAGGCATAGTAGGCTTTTCCAATTAACCTTCATTAAAGAGATTCCCCGCAAAGGCGCTTCCAGAAGGGCCTAGGCTGAGGTTATCTGGATCAATCTTGTGCAAAGTGAAAGCAGCGCCAACGGGCTGTGGAATTGATCCATGTAATTATTCCCTCTACACACAGAAGAGGCATGCAATGTTAATTTGCTGCAGGAGCTGGGGGAATCCTGGAGTGGGGGGCTCTAAAACCAACCATAAAGCAGGGCCCCAGCAGCCTGCACAGAGGAGAGAAGCTCAGGGATAGGCTGATGACTCCAAGCAGGGAGCCACATGGGGAACTTTTTGTATTTGTTTCTAATCTTTCTTCCTATGCTTGCTTCAGTTTGCCTGTTAAATGGGACACACATATCCCAAGGGCAAAGGTGAACCAAGAAGGCTAAAATAACTTATTTTACCACACGATAGGGACGTGGGTGACAATTGATTATGGTCTTATGGCAAGAGTTCATGGAGGCATAATCTGAGACTGCTTGGATTCTAAACCTGGGGCTCCAAATAGCTTCTACTTCATAAAAGGTTTCAGACAGGAGCCTGATGGGACCCATGGCAGAGAAGATGTAGACACAGCATAGGACCATTCTCCAGGATGCAGCCTACCTCCTTCGCATTTGTCCTTGGCATCTCTCATTCTTTCCTATTGATATATTTTTATCACCCTCTGTTGTCTCAAGAAGGGGAGGCCTCTTCTTCCTCCATTTCCATAGTCCCTGGTCCCTGAAATAACTTAGCAATTTGATTTAGCTGCCCAATTCTCCACATTGAGAGGCTTCTTTGATTGCTCATGACAGCAATCTCACAACAAATTTCACACCACGTTTCCTGGATAAGCCAGTATTCCCCTTGAATTATCTCTTTGAGGGGGAAGAGGGCAAGGTGCAGTGCATTCCAACAAACAGCCTGTGTTTTCCTTGACATGAGAGTCAATCCAGCTCACAGTCCTTGGATGAATGGGTAGATAGATTAATACACGGGAGGTGAAGTTCTCCCAGGATCATAGGTTGGTCCTGAGCGTAAAGGAAGGGTTAAGGAGGGGCTGCATGGAGAGAAACCTCGAACCCAGGCTCTCAGTGGGTGAACTGTAGAATTTTCTGAAATGTAGGATAGAAGCAGTTTGACCTTTGCTCAGAGAGTTCTGGAACAAACTTCCTTTCTCCTGAAATATTGGTATTTCATCTATCCACTTCCCACACTGAACTTAGTAGTACTGTCACTTCACTAGGAATGAAAGAAAAGGTATTTCTCTGCTTCAAGTGCTCACTCTAGCATTTCTCCTCACCTGTCTCTCTTGGAAGTGATGGTTCTATGCAGAACTACCTGCTCCTGGCTGGATGCGCATGATTCCTCAAGGGGTCTGCCTTAAATGACCAATGAAGGAGATCTTAGGACATTTCCCTGGATACAGAGGTGGTGGGGATGGATGAAGTGGGAGTGTGCTCTGAAGAGGATAGGCAGAGTGAAACAGCAGGGATGGGGGAAAGTCAAAGGGAGAAGATGGGAGAGACCAGATCCCCTAAGTATGGTGAAGACACACACCCAATAAAGACAGAAGGATCCTGTGTGTGTGAGGAGAACTGAGAGTCTGGGACTACAAGGGGCAGTGGTGATGGGAACGAGAAAAGGAATGAGGGGGGGAATAGGTGGTCCTAGAGACTCTAAGTAGATTAAAAATAAGGGGTGAGACTCAGAGAGATTCAACCACAACCCCAGGAATGCAGACATCCTGCTGGGGGAAGCACAGGAGGAGAGGAGAAGGGGAAAGGGCTGATAGCTAGGAGTGGTAACAGATGGCCACAGTCATTAAAGGATTTCAGTAAGTTCTGCAAGCTTTAGGCAGCATAGACAAGCTTGAGTAAGCACTGGGAGAACAGAATTAAGCAGAGCTTTGGAAGAAGGAACTTACACAGAAATCTCTTCGATGCCACCACTGTCGCCATACATTCCTGCTTTAGTCTTTACCCCTGGCCCAACCTTAACCCCAACACAACCAAACCTTAAGTAGAATATATTTATCTTGAAGGCAACACATCTCAAGCGGCCTTAGTACCAAGAATAGCTTGAGTGATCAAAAGGTAAGTTTATTGACTCACTAAAATCCTAAAGCATGCCTTCATCTTCCAAGTCACCCTAATATGGAGTCTGATGCCAGATTCCAGCTCTTATGCCTCCTTACCCTAAGACCAAAGGCCACTGTACTTATCTCCAATTTTTCTTTAACTAATTTTCTTCAACTAATTATTAAAAAATAATAACCTCATATTTTTTCTGCCCCCACATACCTGGATGGATACTCTAAATCACAGAGGTCATAAAAGTCAGAGACAGACAGAAGATAAACTTAATCTGGAAGCCACATCACACTAGAAATGCAGACCTCTAGACTCCCAGGCTAACATGGACATTGCTGTCCCAGTGGTTTGGTCCTAAAAACTGGGAGTAAATAGGGGTCTGGGGTCTGTTACAAGGATGTGAGGCTCAAGACAAAGGAATCTGACGCTGAGCTGTGAGAGCAGTGGCAGTGAGGCAGACAGAGGCGAGTCTGAACAGACAGAAGCTGTCAGCTTCAGTTAACTTGGCAGAACTTGACATCTTATGCCTCTAACTCCTTTCCAGCCCTGTGCTGTGCAGGTCGCCAGCAGGAAGGCTGTGGTGAGGAGGGTGCTGACAGCGTACTGAGCTACTCTGGAGCCTTTTCCTACCTGATCCTGCCTGACTCTGGAGCAGTCCTTCCCCTCTGATCCCTGCTCCTCCCTCTGATCTCTCCAAAGAGCAAAGCTCTCCACATCTCTCAGGAGCTGCTGCTGTGGTGTCAGGAAAAAGAGTGCTCTGCTCTTGTCGCAGCCAAATCTGATGACTGGGATGTGTGACAGATGTGCAAGGTTGGGTCCTCAGCTCACGGAAGAGGATGATGGAGTTAGCTGTAGCCTTTCTCTAAGGGATGAGACATCAGTTCCCAGATACCATAAGAGATGTCACTCTAACCAAGATCTCAGGGAGACTTAAATTTACTCTGGCTTCCAACTATTTCTTTTTCTTTTCTTTATGTATGGGTGTTCTGCTTACATGTATGCTGGGAACCATGTGCATGCAATGGCCAAGAAGGCCAGATGAAGATTTCAGGTTCCCTGAGGCTGGAGTTAAGGACAGTTTGTTAGGCACCTTGTGGGTGCTGGGAATCAAACCCTGGTCCTCTGGAAGAGTAGCAGTAGTCTTAACCACTGAACCATCTCTCTAGCTTCCAACTATTTCTTGATCTAAACTACTTTGTGCCCAGAACACCTGCACTCACTTCTAAGTCTGGAAGCAAGCAGGATCAAAAGCCAAGCTAAAATTTCCAGTCCTTGAGTGGAACCAGCTATCAAGGCCTGTGAGGAGTACTTGGAAGGAGGGGAGTGGAACCAGTGCTCTTGACTAATAATCTCTAGGCATTTCTCAATGACAGAAGTGGGTCTTGGAAGCCTAGGGCAGGACAGGAAGGGAGGAGGGAGAGAGAGAATATTCAGAACAATAATGGATTTTTGATAATTTGCCTGTCCCCTGAAAAGCAGTAGAATCAGAATTACTATGGGCCTTTCAGGGAGGCAACTGTTTCAAAAAGGGCAGTATGGGAGATGGACACTGTCACATTTTGAGAAGGAACAAGGGAGAAACCGGAGTTGCCATAGTCACTTCTCTGTGTCTTCTTTATTCCTTGGCTCACCCTGGGATTTCTCTAGTCTTTGGATGGATGATAGGAAAGGATTCAGTGGTTTGTAAGTAGGGAAGAATTCTGGGTACAACAAAATGCCTAGAGAGGACTAAATAGATAAGGTTTCTTACTTCACACCTGCACAAAAGGCACAGAAGGAGTGGTAACTGAGGACTATTCTAGATTGAACCCTATAGGCTTAGGGCCTCTGAGCAGAACCCCATGAACAAGGTAAGTATCTTTTCTTTGTCTATAAATATTAGCTGGTTCCTGTGGTGACCTCAACCCATGGGGAGCATCTCCTGATCCCAGACAAAGGGGAGTGGGAGAGGCATCCTCTGCTGCCTGCACTTAGGCCACAGGGCTGGAGGCAGGAGCCTATTCCATCAACTTCCAAAAGATGGCAAAAGCAGTAGGCTCCTCTGTATCCCAGACTCTGGCCACCAACAGGTGTGCACTGTGGTTCTGATGAGGAATGAGGAACGCTGGGCACTTCCCAGGAGGACACAGGTATGGAAGAAGAAGATGGGGTGGGGAAATTCCGATAGGTCATAGTTCATATTCTAGAAGAAGGCAGAGACATAATGATGCCCTGCCCTCACTGTTCCAGAAGGAGAAACTGAGGCACCAAAGGTAGGCATGTGTTTGAGATGAAGAGTCCATCCCCGAGCCCCAGCCCAGATGGGCAGGCAGCACCACTGCTCAGCTAGCTGCTCTGGAAGATGTAAAGTGCTGTCTAAACATGGTGCATTATAAACACTTTAGAAATCATATTTCACAGCTACCCGCCTGAAGCTGGAAGATGAATTCCTCCTCCTGCTCTCTGGCAGGAGAATTATCCTTGGAGCTAAACATGGCAGCAATGATATGCGAGTGGGGCTAAGATAGAGTACTAGGCCAGAGTAGAGGAAGCATCATCAGAGGTAGGTCCTGGGTGCGTGAACAAGACAGCCGACTTGATCTATCTTGCTTTGCCATCTGGCATGGTGATCAACTCTCAGAATGCAGAAAGGGCCCGTAATCCAGGCTTTCCACTCTATTGAAAAAACCTCCCTGAATGCAGAGCCTGCACCCTGGAAGGAAGAGTTAAAGAAGGTAAAGACTGATATAGCCTGGTGGGAGAAGCAAGTACTTGAGGTCCTAGGGGCCCAAGATCTGCCATTACCACAGCAATGAATGGCCTGTTAGAGAAAGATGTATAGGAAAAGGGTTGTGCCAGATGGGGAAGGAGTATCCTAGAAGGGCATGGGTAGCCTCCAGACAAGCCCAGAAGTGTACAGGGGAAAGTGATGACAGATATAGAGTGGCTAGGCCCATCTGACTGAAAGGAAAAAAGTGGAAAGGATGGGGTGGGAGGAATATATCCCTGGAGAGAAGGGAGAAAGCAGGCATGAGCTACATTCTGTCCTCATGGAAGAAGTCATAGCCATGGGCAGTGGAGTAGGTGGCTAGGAACCCCTGCAAGCAAAACCCAGTGCTTGCTTATGCACAAGAAACCAGAAGGCTTCAGCAGTGGATACAGAATTCACTGCCACTGTGTTTAAGGCCCTAAGCTCAGGTCTTCTCTGAGAGTGCTGAGCTCCTCTTTCTGAGCTCCACTGGCACTGCAGGCAGCTTGTAATTAGGCACAGGGAACAGATGAACCAATTTTCAATTAAAACCTTATCTACAGGGTGCAGAGATAATAAAGGTGGGTATGTTTGATTCTTTTCTCAGCCAGTCTTCAATATTTGCAATGCCTGGAAGGAGATGCAGGGGGGTGCCTATGCAGCCCTGGTAACACATAAATTCTGCTCATAATTACATGACTTTCAATACCACAAGAAGCCAATAAAGTGGTTTTGAGGCACACAACTTACTGGCATGCTGGCCTTCCCCAGATGGCGCCTAGATGGTGGTCTAGGGAGGGTATGTTGCCCAAACCTCTGAGGTGGGGAACAGCTGCAACAAATACAGAGCTCTCTATTGCTTTCTGCCAGCATCTCTGCTAGACAAGCCTACATCTCTGACAGAGTTACAAAAGCAATTCAAGGTGAATTTCTCCTATAACAAAGTAGAAGGAACCTCAGAGGACCAGGGAGTTCAAACAGTTGTGGATAATGACAGCAAATGTTGGGTTCTAGGAACTTAGCTGCCCCCCACCTTTGCTGGCTTGGTATACTTCCTTGGTCCTACATTCTCCAGGTGGGTCTATCCAGGTTAGGTAACCAAGGGTTGTTTTTCACTTTCCTGCTTTTGTTTTGTCTTTTAGAATTTATTTATTCATTTTATGTATGTGTGTACTCCATCTCTATGTACACCTTTATTCTAGAAGAGGGTATCAGATGCCACTGTAGATGTGTCACCATGCAGTTGCTGGGAATGGTAGAGTTGTAAGCCCTTGGGCCTAGGTTCAGTAAAGTGAAGGCTCAGAATCTCTAAGTTTCAGTTTCATCAGTGATGCAACAGGGATGACAGATAAGTCCAGAAATAGGTAGCAGAAAAGACTACTGTGTGCATACCTGTAAATCCCCATGTCCAGAAAGGAGGTAACCTTGCCAAGAGGTGTGTCTCTGTTGACCTCACTGCTCAAACCCCAGCACAATTCTGTTTATTGATGAAGACAGAGGAATTCTAAGGACAAGTCAGTTGGGTGGATTTTAGTAGAGTGTGGGGAGAAAAGGTCTGCTGGGGAATAAGGGCATATACCAGGAGTGGAGTGCTTGCCCAGCTGGGGAATAAGGGCATATACCAGGAGTGGAGTGCTTGCCTAGCTGGGGAATAAGGGCATATACCAGGAGTGGAGTGCTTGCCCAGCATGCACACAACTCTGGGTTCCATATCAGTACATACCTCAAAAACAACAAAAATTTCATTGGAATCAGAAAACCCAGACTGAACAAGCACAGACCCGGATTGAACAAGCACTCCGCCAGGAAGTGGGCACATAGGCCAGCAATACTCCCCTGCTCTTATTTCTTCACCTGTAAAGCGTAAGGGTTGGACGGATCTTGGAAGTGATGATCAACAATCAGATGTCAGAGTGCTTTGGAAACCAGAGAGAGGCACTGAGAATCACTATAAATAATATGACCATTCCTCAAGTACATTTAGTGGCATGGGGAGGGGATACTGCTCTGACCTCTGAGGTGGAGAACAGTTGTAACTAATACAGTTTTAGCATGTTTCCCCACAACTTGGCGTGTGTTTAAGATAATCAAAACTTGAGTAATAATGTAATAATAATGATGATGCTTGCATAAATATCCACAGGAGACTCGGTGGTGAGAATTCTTGTTTATAACTTCTGTGAGCTGTCAAATTTAACCAGTCTTCCAGTTGGTCCTACCCTCACCTTCACTTCAACCCAGCTGACCACTCTCTATCCCTCCTGGCTCATGATTCCAAAAATAAATAAATAAATAAATAAAGGAAAACTCAGAAACCGAGATAGGTGATCTCACATGCTCTTCCACCAGGGCCACTTCGTGCAGAGCTAGCCAACACTGTGGGGTAAAAGGGTGGATAAAGCATGGCCTGCAGGTATTAAGAACAGTGAAGCTCTAATCAAACATCAGCTCTGTATGTAGGAGAGAAATTATTAATTATTTTGTTTTGGTTGCCGTTGTTTCTAAGACAGAGCTTCACTGTGTAGCCCAGTCTGGCCTTAAACTCACAGCTCCTGCCTCAGCTTTCTGGTGGCTAGAATAACAGACATGGATCACCACACCTGGGAAGAAATTAGCAATTTCAGTGGTGCTAGAAGAGGAAAGAATAAAGATCTGGACACAATGGCCACACCTGTAATCCTACTCCTCAGAAAGTAGAGGCAGGGGGTGAAGGTCAGCCTTAGATACGCAGAGTAGGAGGCCAGGACTAGACAGACGGCTCAGAGGTTAAGAACACACACTGCTCTTTGTAGAGGACCCTAGTTCCCAACACATGGTGGCTCAAAACCTTCTGTAACTCCAGCTTCAGATGATCCAATACCCTCCTTTGACATCTATGAGCTCATGTACACATGTAGTACAGAGACTTACACTCAGGCACACATACATACACATAAAATAAAATACATTTTAAAATAAAAACGTTGAGCCCAGTTTGGGATACAAAAGACCCAGTCTCTGAGGATGACGATGATGATGATATACAAAAAGAAGAAAAGAGTGAGCATGAGAAGTTTGTGAAGGACAGGATGAAAACCTGAGCTAGCAGATGTAATATAGTATGTGCCTTCTGACAGAGGCAGGTGGGACTGCAAGGGTATTGTCTGGAGAACAGTGAGGCATGGCTGGGGCACACAATATTACAAACACAATAAATCTATTTAAAAAGTAAAAATGTGCCAGGCAGTGGTGACAATTGTCTTTAATCCTTGGGAGACAGCCTGGTCTGCAGAGCGAGTTCCAGGACAGTCAGAGCTACACAGAGAAACAAAACAAAACAAAAAAGTAAAAATGTATCATTATTGTGAGACAGAGTGTGTGTGTGTGTGTGTGTGTGTGTGTGTGTGTGTGTGTGTGTAGTACTGTTATGGGATAGAGACAAGAAGTGGAGTGACACATCTCCTGCTCTGAGGGATTTACAGTAGGTAAATACATGCAGTCACATATAAATACAGTATGGGGTTCTAGGTGAAAGGACGAAGTATGAAAGGCTGACAGAGAGAAAACGTCAGCCAGTTATCAATTTGAAATGTGGGAGGCGCTCACAAAGCAAACAGATGATTTCCGGGGAGGGTGTCCTTCAAGCAAACACTAAGTAAGCAAAAAGGATGTGTGGCAGACTGCAGCACCCGCGAGGGGTTCTCATGAACTTAAGAGATGGGACAAGGGACGGGGCAGAAGAGATAGCATTGATCGGATCCTATGGACCCTCACATGCATGAGTTTGGACTTTCATCTCTAGGGGTAACAGAGATAACCTGGTAAAAGCTGGGGGGAAGTAAGTACAGCACGGAGTAGCCACACTCATCTGGAGGGAAACTAGAAGAGTGTAAAACTAAGACTGGATACCAAGAAATGGGAGGAACATGAAATATGTCAATCAGCAGGGTTTATGGATCGAAAGAGTGTGGAATCTGAGAGGAGGTCAGTCCTTTACAGTTTGTCCAAGCAGACAGCAGATGAAAACATTTACAAGAATCCCGGTGTGGTGGAGGACAGGCAGAGGCCAGCGATGTGTGGGTGGCCTAGTAGCCACCTCAGGACTTCATCCAGCAGATGGTGGGAGATGGGAAGAGGTTTTATTAAATTGCTCTTATACCTTTCTCAGGAAAAGAGCAAGCAAGGGAGAGAGAATGAAGACAAAGGAGAGCGTGGAAGAAGAAAGGGACACATCTCTTCACTGCATTCCTCCCCAGACAGGAGACAAGCAGGAGTCAGAGGAGGCGCAGCTCCTCCAGTGCTGGGGTTGCTATGTCTGTGTATTGGTTATCGGGAGTGCTGAGTTATGAGGTTTTAAAGGGATTTTATGCATAGTAATGAAATGGCTACTGTTTCTATTTCATTAATGTCCCCTTCATAATCTATAGATATTTGCTATGTGACCTTGAACCATTCAAAACATTAGCTTACTGTCTACTTTTATAGATGGTGAGAGCTGCAAGTGGGAGCAAGGAACCAGGATTGTCATGTTGCCCCTTGCTTTAAACCAGACAAAAGGAAGGAGGGGAAGCTCTGCTGGGGCTACCATACACCATGGGTGCAAAGGCAGGCCTGGAGACTCAGGAACAGCCTCCTCTGAGAGCTTGCCTGTGATGCCTTTGGGATTTCTACCCAGTGGTCTGAGTAGTTGATTTGGTTTAGACAAAACTAAGACATGAGGAGCAAGCCTTCCTTTGGAGCTACGGGGAACAGACTGTCCCTTCTTGGCAATCAGGTCTGTGTGGGAGCCACGCACAGCGCTGTTTATCTGTGAAAAGGTATTTGGAGAGTGGAAGCAGGAGGATCATGAACTCAAAGTCACCTTCTGCTACTCATTGAGTTCAAGGCCAGCCTGAGCATCATGAGACTTAATGTCTGACTACATTCTCCAGAACTGTGAGATTTCACATTTGATGAAACCTACTGATCTAATCTGACCCTTTACTGTACAAAAATAAAATCAGGGGTCAAAAGAGGAGACATGAATCTCCCGGTCTCAAGTCATAGAATCAGTTAACAGCAAAATCAGAAATGAAGTGTGAGTGGGTTCCCATAGGATCCTGCTCAAGTGCCATCTCCATGCCAACCACACCCTGCTGTTCTGTCCCTGTAAAATAAACCCTCATGAAGCAAATGATGCAGATGTCCTACACCGTGGGCACAACCCTCTCACCTTCCACTTCCTCTCCTGATGCTGACTTTGGCCTTGAACCTGTAGAACTGCTGAGTACTTGACCCTCAGCCAGGGACTCTCTTAGATCTAGCCGATAAGAATTGTCTTTGATGACCCTCTCTCATTTGTCAAGGGTCATGACTTCTGTGATGTGGGAAGAATCTCTGGTTCATTTCCTTAAATCTTTCTGTCCAGAGACCCTGCTACCTCTTCACCCTTGTTTAAACCTAAGACTCATCCAAGACTACCTCATGACACATATCACAGATACCTCTCCTAAGTATGTCCCAATTTTAACACTTCATCTTTGCCCTCACCCAAGTGGTTAACATTTTTTCTACTGCTCCCCAGGACTGTTCCAATAGCTTCCTAATAGTTTCCTACCTCCAGCATGGTCCTCTTAAATTCATTCTCCACAGAGCTGCCCGAATGATCTTTCTAAAGCACATGCCCAGTGATATCACCACCCAGTATAAAATCCTTCAGTGGTTCACCAGTGGCTTCAGATGAAGTACAAATCAAGTTAGGTCTTACCTCTTCAGCATCCTCTTCCACACTTTCCAGTGTCCATTTCTTCCCCTTTGAGGAATCTCAACTTGTCAGGCTCTTGCCCACACCAGCAGCATCCTACTCCAACATCCACCCTTGGGAAGCTCCCTACCCTCACCCCTCGCTCATTTCTATTTATCCTTCGAGATAGAGTTCTGGCTTGGTGCCTGGGAGCCTTTCTAACACTCAGCCTGGGCCAAGGCCTCCACAGACTTCTTAGGGATCATGTGCACCTTATTACTCTGAAAGTAATGCAGGACCCTGAACAACCACAAGTTAATCCTATTGCAGTGAATCTCTGTTCTGGTGCTGCTATAAGAGTTAAGCAATGTCCTTGCTCTCCAGGTAGAAGGATAATTGCAAGGATAGGAGGTGGTATGCTGTTGACAAGAGAATGAAGCGGTTCAGTATGTTGAAGGAATCATAGGCAGAATGTACCTTGAGTTGCCAAATTGAACATTTTGTTATTTTTGTATGTATACAAAGGCGCACAGTTTCTTTCACTTTGTGGCCATTCCATGTCATTTCCCCATGTCTCTTTTTGGTGTCCTGTGACTCTAGAGCTGTGAATTCAAAGAGGGAAGGACATAGTCTATGTCTTCCTCATAGATCCATCAGGTTGAAGCTCAGAACAGTCAGGCTGAACAGAAGCTTTCCTGTCTTAACTCTTCCCTTTTCTATCCTCAGAAAGGCAGCAGAGTGCAGTGTCCAAGCATATCCACACAGCAGCCCACTGGGCCGGTCAACCGGGGGCAAGGCGCTTGCTTTGTAAAATGAAGAGAAAAGGTGCAACTAGAGCCAGTCTTCCCGCTTTCTGCTTCTTCCTTCCACCCTCCTTATTTACAGCATTTTAAGGACCAACCCTCCATGTTATTTAAACTAGACATGTCTCACACCCGAGGAACACGAGGTCGACTGGTCCAGGAATTATGGATAATGGCACAATTGGAAACCTACGTTCCAAAGACCTTCTTGAAATAAGAAAACATGAACCATGGAAAGGGTTCAGGTGGAGGAGCAACACAAAAGAAGGTCCCAGGCAAAGGACAGAAAACAGACTTGATGGGAGTGGATTTAAGGGAACAAAGCTGGGAGACAGAAGTAGGAGATGTTTCACTTGATATGTAAATCCTGGACCCATCTAAAAGGCACAAGACAACAGACTGACTTTGACAGGGCTAGAATGAGAACTGAGAGTGCTCTACAAGGGATAATATACCACCACCGATTGTCTATCAGACATCATTATTCTGAAGGATGTACCTACACAGCCTAGCCATCCAGAAAACTCACCAGACTTTACTGAGATGGACCTCCATTGTCAGACAGTGGAATATCCTTAGCCAGGAATTATGCCAATGAGCCATATCCTCACTCCCCACCCCACTCAGGTCAGTATTTCCATCCCACATTACACTACTTGCCTGAGTTCCTTTCCACTGTTGAAAAGTGGACTTTTGCCTTGGTGCCTCAGCCAGTGCTGATTCTACAGTAGGCACTGAATGCAGATTAATCAAATGAGAAAATAATAGATGCAAGGCCTTCTAATTCAGCCTGTACTGTAATCCTTCTTTTTGCAGTTTCTGAGCATCAATCCTAGTTTTTCCTCTGGGGTCACATAAAATGAATCTAATTCTCTTCCACATGATAGCCCTTTAAGCATGAGAGGAGAGCTATGACATTCCCCCTGAGTCTCCTTTACTTCTGACCAAATATCCTTCATTTCTAATGCTGCTGCTGCTCTCACAGGCATCTTCTTGTAAATATGCTGCATCTTCTTCTCTCCTGACCCCAGACAGCCACTGCCAAATCCCTAACCTCTGTTCTCCTCATAGTGAAAGCACTCTGGCAGAACTGGGCACACAATCTTACCATCCCTCAAAAGTCATCCCAGTACGTTTCTCCCTAAGGTCCTGGGGATAGAGTTCCTCAATGCAATACTAGCCCCATCTTAGTCCTCCTCTTATTGGGGCTGAGTATCTATTTACCTCTTTTTCCATGTGCAGAACTAGTCTCAGGCATGTATGTATTCTACTGTTGAGCCTACCCCTAGTCCTTAGGCATCTTGCCTTATGGGCCACAGTAGAACTTTCTAGTTGAAAGCAGGGGTTTTCCTCACTAGTCCTGCAGAAATCCCCACACATGATTTTTCTGTGACTCCCTACCCTCTGATATTTCCTTCTCATTTTTTAAAATTATAATATAATTACATCATTTCTGCCTTCCTTTTCCTCCCTTCAAATCCTTCCATATATTCCTTGTTGCTCACTTTCAAATTCATATGCCATTCTTCCCATTGATTGCTGTTATATATGAGCATGTGTGAAACACATATATTCCCAAATACAACCTGTTCAGTCTGTATAATATTACTTATATGTTTTTAGGGCTGACCATTTGATATCGGATAAACAATGGGTGTGCTCTTCCCTGGAGAAGACTATTTCTCCCTATCTCAGCATCCTTCAGTTGCCTGCAGTTCTTTGTTGAGGCCTCCAGGTCTTTCCTCTGTTCATATTAGCATACCAACTGTTCTTGTTCAGCCGTCCTATTGGTGAGTGTTATGGTTTAAATTGAGACTTCATGGGTATAGCTTCTCACAGTTCCAGGAAACACAATTTCATAGCAAAACTCTCTGTTCCTCTGGCTCTTATCAGCCCCTCTTCCACAACCATCCCTGAGCCTTCCATACAGGGGTTGTATTATAGGTGCAGCCAATGGAACTGGGACCCACAAATTTTCATTTTGATTAACCATGTTCTCTGTTACAAAGAGTCTCCTCGATAAGGAGTGAGGACTACACTACTCTATGTTAATCTTCAGGGTTTTCCTTGGGCCCAGCCTCTCCTTTCGCTAGTGTGGTGAACTCGTCTAATCATATAGCCTATGAGTACATTTGCACTTGAGGGCAGCTGTGGGCGGAGCCCCCCCCGGGGTCAACACTGGGTGTCCTTTTCTATTTTCTGCCTTATTTTTTGAGAGATGGCCTTTCACTGAAACTGCAACTTATATATTCACAAGAGTAGCTGACCAGCAAAATCCAAAGATCTTCCCATCTTTTCCTTCCAGGGCTAGGATTACAGGTTTGTACTACCACACCTGGCATGGGTTCATGGGTACTAAGGATCTGAACTCAGCCATATTTGTGTGGCAAGCATTTTACTGACTAAGCCATCTCCCCAGCCTTTAGTTACATGACTTTAAACATCATTTCTTCTGATGTCATATCTCTGCTCAGAACACCCTCTCAAGACCCAGATGCATCTATCAAATGGCCTATTTAACACCTCTAGTTGGTTTGCTAATTAGCATCTCACTCTTAACTAAGCTCCTGGGCTGGAGATGCATAAGGGGCCCTGGATTTCATCCCCAGCACCATCCTCCAAACCAAAATTGAGCCCCTGGTCTTTACCTTGCCCTTGTACTGTCAGTACATAACAATTCCACTCCTCCAGCATTTAAGACAAAAAAAAAACATCACCTGATTCCTAGCTCTTTCTTACCTTGTACCCAAACCATATTAGTAATTCTAAGTTCAAAGGAACTCTAGAGATAGGCACCCCTGGTGCTAGTCACCAGTTTGCACCAGGACAACTAGAGTAGCCACAGAGAATTTCCACTCCTCCCTTCCTAGGCTTACTCTTAACATAAGAGCCAGAGTAACTTTGTTAAAACAGAAATTCTAACATATCCTCCTCTGCCCATCTCTTCGCTTCCCCAACCCACAGATAGCTTCTGATATTGTTGAGAAGTCCTAGTCCTGAGGAGCCTTTCTAAGCCTACTCTTACACTAAAAATCGTGTCTGGTCTTCGTCCCAGTTCCTGGGCAGAAGTCCCAGGCTCTAAGGGCTCCAGAGTGACAGAAGTAGCTTTGTTACTCATGCTAGATGTTTAATCCAAAGTGATCTGAACTGGCTATACAGCTAAGGGCAGTCCTGAACTCCGAATCTTGCTGCTTCTACTCTGCCTCTGCTCCTCAAGCGTCAGCATTAAAGGGGTGTGCCACTGTGCCCAGCTCCACAGCTGCATTAAAGGGGTGTGCCACTGTGCCCAGCTGCACAGCTGCATTAAAGGGGTGTGCCACTGTGCCCAGCTGCACAGCTGCATTAAAGGGGTGTGCCACTGTGCCCAGCTCCACAGCGGCATCTATGCTAGGAAGGACACCAGACTAAGCTGAGCAGGGAGGTAGGAAAACTAGAGGCTGCAGTCCCAGCTATGAAACCCCAGGAAATACCCAAGACATTCCGGGTGCCAGCAGCTTCCAGTCACTAAGTGCATGGCTTATGAAGGATGTTAATCTCGATTCCTCGAGCAGAAGACACAACAGTTCCATTCGGACCCTTCTCAGATCTCCACACACAGGTCTCTTTGAAAACTGTAAGAATATTACTTTTCTGAATGCTGTGAGTCATTTGTGAAATTATCAAGTCCAAATGGGTCATGGGAACTCCTGAACTTGAGCTGAGACTGGCATGTGAAGTGCAGAGAATTTTGTTGGGATTTGCTCTTCACCTTGTAAAATCTGCCCTAGTTCAGGGTGATGAGGTCAGAAATGAACTGCAGCACTGAAGACTTCTTTGCTTGCCCACTGCATTTGTGCACTCATGCCTCCACCCACTACATTAATTGCTAGCTCTTTCCCTCAGTTCGCTTCATCCATGTTATTTTTATTCCCTCAACTATAACAAGCACATTCTTGCATCATACCTGTTCCTCTCTCTCCTTTGGATCTTTTCTAAGTTATTGTCTTCTAAGTAAGTTCTCCAGCCTGTTATGGTTTGGATCTTATATGTCTTCCCGAATCCCACACACTAAAGGCTTGGTCTCTAGCCCATGGTCCTGCTGGGAGATGGTGAGATCTTTAGGAGGAAGAGCCTAATGGAGGAAGTAAGATCATCATGGTAAAGTGACTGGGCTTCCACTCTTTTCTCTCCCTGTGTCTTGGCTGCTGTGAAATAAGCAGCTTGGTTCTGCCACACCCTCTCCACTGTGATGTTCTGCTTTATCATCAAAGCAACCATGGACTAAAGTCATGAGCCAGAATAAACTTTTTGTCCTTATAGGTGGCTTAAATATTTGTCACAGTCACAGAAACTTGACTGACTTAAACTGCAGACCAGCCGTGCTACATTCTAAACTTCCGTTCTATTGCTTATTGTTCTCCATGACTCTTACCATTATCCAATGTACTCATATAATTATTAATTTATCTACTGGATCTTTCCTTTACAGATCCAAGAGACAGGCATTTTCTTTTCCCATTTTAGTTATTACTATCAACACAGCACTTAGAAAAAAAATATTTAAAGCATTAAATAGACAGATTAGACTGTTAAAGCTTGCCTTCTGACCATTTTTTTTTTTGTAATTTCATTTTTTGTTTGTTCGTTTGAGACAGGGTTTCTCTGTGTAACCACTTCACTCCAGCTGTACTGGAACTCACTCTGTAGACCAGGCTGGCCTCAAACTCACAGAGATCAACTTGCCTCTGCCTCCAGAGTGCTGGGATTAAAGTGTCCTGGAATTAGGGGTATGTACCACCACTGCCCGGCAAAAAGTTTTATTGATCCACTTCTCATCCAACTTCATATCCAGAGTCAGGCAGTTGTTGTGGAATATTACTTTAACTATATAAAGATGTATTACATTTGTTTATGTTGCGGAATGTTACTTTAACCGTGTAAAGGTGTGTTATATTTGCTCATGCTGCATTTGTTTAATGATGTAAAGATGTGTTGCTTCACCGGCCTAAGGCACGTAGCTGGTCTGATAAAAAGCTGAACAGCCAATAGCTAGGCAATAGAGGGATAGGTGGGGCTGGCAGGAACAGAGAATAAGAGGAGGAATCTAGGCTCAAGCAGGGAGGAGAGAATGATGGAGGAAAGAAAAGGGATATATCCAGAGCCAGTCAGTCAGACAGCCACCAGAGAGACAGACATGGGAGAAGCAGGAAAAGTAGAACATACAAAAGGGAAAAAAGTCAAAAAGCCCTGAGGCAAAACATAGATGAATTAATGGTTAAATTAAGTTATAAGAGCTAGGGGGACAAACATAATATAAAGCCAAGTATTCATGATAAGTCTCTATGTCTTGATTTGGGAGCTGTTTGGTGGTCCAGAAAAGGCCTGCTACTGGTGGTGATAGCGCACACCTTTAATCCCAGCACTCTGGAGGCAGAGGCAGGTGGATATCTGTGAGTCTGAGGCCAGTCTGATATACAGAGCTAGTCCTATGACAGCCAAGGCTCCATAAAGAAACCCTGTCTCAAAAAACTGAAGAAAGGAGAGTGACCAGAAAGAGTGAAAGCATCCTCTAGATGTGGACTCCCAGCACAGTGCACAGGACCAGCCCCTCCCCAGGAAGAACTTCACAAGAAGTCCAGTGTTGGTCTGGAGGTAGGCAGAAGTGGGCTTGCTTCTGCTCCGCCACTCTTGAGTTGTCTTTACACTGTGCCTCCAATATATGAAACTAAGTATTGCAGACATGGCTTGTTTGCACACAGGGAGGGGCCGTGTCCATAATAGTCACTTTCTTATATCTAGACGCAGCATTGCCTCTACTTTCCAGTTCAAATCTTATGAGTGAATGTTTTATGTAGTTGTCTCAGTGATTCCTAATATCCACCATGAAAATTCATAACCTTAATGCCATTGTACTGATGAAAATGTAGAGGTAAAAAGAAAAAAGAATTTATGTTTCCCAAAGCTATTGGGATGGAAAGACAGTATTACATACAGGGTCTTCCTGCCATGTAGAGCAGGAGTTTGCTGATGGATTGCTGGAAGCTTCACCGCTACCACTATGGACAAAGAAAGTTAACTCCACTGAGCCTCGGTACTTTTTCATCTATAAAGTACAGCTGTAAAGACTGGATGAACCAAAATATATGAAGGGCTTAGCCTTGTATGTGCTATGCAGATGGAGCTATTAGCAATAATTATGATAATAAATAGGCATGAATTTTCACTAACCCTTTTATCATCAACGCCGTGGTTCTCAGATCACATTGATCTGGCGAATAGTTGTGCCTTCCCCTGGTGGAATAGAGCACATGGGGCACCCAAAGGAACAGCCACCACCCAACCTGGCATGAGTCCTCTTGGACAAGCATGGGAGTCTGAGTGGGAGCATAGGCTTCACCTATGCTGCTCTTCTTCAGCTCCCTATGGATACTCAACCCATCATACTCTCCAGGCCTCTCAATGGGCCACATTTTCTGCTCTGCTCCCCTTTCTCCCCTGAGCAGTGACCCAGGAAGGCCAAGGCTTTCTTTACCTCACCAGTCTCAGGGAAGGTGATGCAGAGAAAAGGTCTCTAAGCTTCCCCAGGCTTCCCTAAGACAGAGCATTCCCAGACACAGAGCCCTTTATCCTTGAAAGGGAGCAGCCAGGCAGAAAAACAAAGGCCATATCTGATTCCAACAGGCTGAAGACCACAAGCTGGGGTAGGAAAGCTTGCAGAAAGGGCCAAGAAAGGGGCTGGGGTGAACGGAGGAGGAAAGGGGGAGGGGCTGGCATCAGTGTTCTTATTCTTCTCTCTCCATGAGGAGGGTATAAGAGATCGCACAACAGTGTCACAATTCACATTCCAAGAAACTTTCCAAGCAGTCTCTTTCCGCAGATACTTCAGTGTGGCTCTCGTGGTCCTTTGTGCATCCTGTTGCTGGTTCTTCCTTTATACAGGCGGAAGACAAGAGTAACAAAAAGGGGCAAAGGCCAAAGTAGGCTGCCTGCGTGTGTGCCGCCTGCCTGTGTGCCACCTGGCTGCTCTCCGCTTCCTTTCCTACAGAGCAGGAAAACTGTATCACCTTCCAGTGATGAAGACTTTAGTGTACACAGTACACAGAGAGACTGGCTTTTAGTAGGGACTCTGTGGACACTATAGTAATATGAAGATATGGGGATTAGCAGGTGGCTCCAATCCCATCGTCTCCCACCTCTCCTACTTCACATGACGAAGCTGAGGCCACAAGTAACAGAATGAAATGAAGGAAAAGCTTGTGGGCCCAGGTGAAAGATTCTGAATATCCTGCCTGCCTCCCGAGGAAACAGGAGGTGAGAGAAGGGCACAAAGGTCACCCTTATCCCAGGCCTTGACCCTCTTACCTACAGCTCACCTGGCAACCTTGTTCCATAGCTACCCCTATCTGAGTCACTTTCCCTAGGGGAAGAGTAACAGGTCACTGTCATGAGCTCCTGGTGGTCTGGACTGCCCTCTGTTCTTAGGGTTGTGAGAGGTTGTCTTCACTTTCTCTCCCCTCATCCCATGCTTCCATAACATGGTACGCTAGCAGTACAGGACACTACCATTCCAGTATACCTTTGCTCATGTATGTCTTCAAATGAGTACAAGCTGGAGCCATGACCCGGAAACCTCAAAAGGCGCTGGCCTCTTTCCCATTCTCCTCACTTCTTCCCCTTGTGAAGGGGTTTGTTTGTCCTGCTTCTTCACTGCATTGTCAGGCATTTTGCCCGTCTCTGCTGTCAAATGCAGAGCAACAGCCCAGTTCTTACTCTACTCTATTCCTAAAGGCTGAACCCAGAAACTGGATTACAGAAGGGCTTCAGTATATTTGGTTAAGGGACCAAAAGAGTGAGTGAACGAATAAAGGAACCTGAGTATGACATCACTCCCCTAGACCCGGGCAAGAGCAGAGGAACTGTCCAGAGGGAAAACACACCAGAGAGACCCAGCCCCATACTCCCAGCAGGAGAACCCCCTGTGCGTCAACTGTCGCCTTTCTTGGAGCTCTACTTTTAAGTACATGAAGAGTAGTGAGGAGATGGCATGGTTGCCAAAAAAACAGAAACCAAACACATCAAAACAAACCAAAGAAAAAACATAACAACACTACCCACAAGTGGCAAATACAGTTCTCTCTCAAGAGTAAGCCAGACTCATTCCCTGCCCCTGGGACCTCCCTCAGAGCTCAGTACACTAACACATGTAGCAACCTCCAGGCCATCTAGAAAGAATGCCCTGAAAGAGGCAATTCATATCTCATAGGGCCAGACAGTTCTTATATCTTAGACATATTTACACATGGAGTGAAAACAAGAGGGGAACAAATGTGCTAAGCAGTAGGGTCTCCTCCAGGCAGTAACCTTAGGGATCATGGGAGATCCAAGGGGGCAGCCCAGCTTGAATACTGGATACAGCAGCAGAGTAGGAAACTGCACACACTGCAACACAGAGGCCCACTAGTCCTGGGTCCCTAAACCCCTGCCCCAGCTTGCTGGGCTCCGACATACCACCTCATCTCACCTAGCCACTCTTCATGCCTTCTGACCCAAGTCACAAGTCAATGCTACTGTTTCATCCACTGGCCAAGTGGAGGTACAGTGGGGCAGTAAAGAGAGCAAATGGCAAATGGTGTGCATCCAGGGATTATCTGCTGGCAATCTGATACAGCAAACTACAGGAGAACAGTGCTGCAGCATCAGTAAAGGTAAAGGGATTTCCAAGTGTTTCCACTTTACACTCTCACAGACAGTTCCCAGGCACTCTAGACCCAGGCACTGCCAGCAAAGCCCAAGCATTTATAACGCAAGAGCAGGCAGCCTGAGCTTGGGAGGGGAGATGACACTTCAGCATTAGAAGGGATGGTGGAGGTCACCTTGTTCACTCTCCCTTCACAATCAGAAGTCTCCAACCAGCATGTCCAACATGTGGCCTGCAGGCACCTCCTGAACCCGGCTGCAGGTCTTACTTCCTTATGAAAGAATACTTTCTTTTTGTTGACAGCTCTGCTACTAAAAAGCAGTTCTTTATGGTCAGTGGGATACTGTGTCTCCATTCATCTCAGGCTAGAGAATATTCATTAGGGACCTACTGTGTGTCAGGGGTCTAGATTCTGACGTGGTGAACAAAAGTCCTTCCTGGTTGGTACCCATCTACCTAATGCTCCTTCCACATGACCTAGGATTTTTTCTGCCTAGACCCAGGCAGATAGACGGCAGTCTGAGAAGAGCTTCCTGAGAAAGCTGGTGGGCACAGAGCTACACCCTAATTCAGCCAGAGCCACCGCCAGCAGCTGACGTGGCAGTCCTCCTCTGAATCTAGCTGACAGAGTGGAATTGATTCCTGCTGAGGAAGAGAGTTTGAGTGGCAGGAGTCAACTGAAAGGCACTTGGACTCTACTCTGGGCCCTGGGGAGAGATCTGGGTACAGAGACCAGGTGCCTAGAACATTAGAGCCAGCATCTCCCTGAGAAGTTATATGAGGGGAGCACTGGTCCACCAGACGGCAATGCTTCCTTTCCTGGGAGATGAGACATGATGGTCAACAACAATGAAAACCATGCTCACTTACTAAATAAATGTATGCCAGGCATCCTGTTATTTCATGAACATAAGTTGGAGGATCTTAGCTGGGCATGATGCCTCATGCCTGTAATCCCAGCATGCAAGGAGACTGCTATGAGCTTGAGACCAGACCAATACTGGCAGCTGAGTGTCACTACATGGGATAGACAGTCCCCATGGCCAAGAGATGCAGAGGGTCCTCAAGGGTATAGCTGAATCAGACCTTAGCAGAGGTACCACTGCAGTTTAAGGCAGATCTACCAAGCAATTCAGGCAGATAGAGGCCACAAGGCCCGTGAGCTGGATACCCTCACCCCACGAGGGACACGAGATGCTTACCCTCACTCCCATTTGGGTGCTTTTTAGCCTCTCCTGCAGTCTTATTTAGACAGCCTGTTCTCCATCGCAAATCATTTCCCCTTCACCTTTGAAGCCAGGGAACAGGAATGCTCTTAGCTATTGGGATACCTACTTATCTGCCAGCTTGATGGGGGGGAAAAGCCACTAACCAATCACATCAAGTTTGGGTGTGGCCACTTGGACCCCAGATAAAAAATCGAGAGAACACAGGCGTGCTCTCTCTCCATACGGTGTCCACAGGACAGATAGGACTTCGGCGTGAGTAGCGTGAGTTTCCCCTTTCTCATTCATTAAAAATACCTGTTCCTATTGAGCTGGCTTGGTTGTTTATTTGTACCGACTTCTTCACCAGCTCACCATCTTACTTTACACAGAAGACCACCCACCTCCACAGGTTGACCAAGGTTGTACCAGTCTTCTCAGTAGGACTCTAAAGTGCCCACTGAGCCCCCATCTCAGGGATTATGCCTTATCCTAGACAACTCACACGATCTAAGAATCCATGGATTCCCCTCCATGGAGTCTGTGATTTTCCTTCTCATAGACCCTGTCTATCTGGAGGGCTCTAGGAACCCACCCCGTCACCATCCATAGATACAGGATATCCAGCATAATGCTTGCTGTTAGCTGAGTGTCAAGCATGCCTCTTGTGCTAGACTATAAAGGAACTTTGTATTCTTTATCCCAGAGTAACTCGGTAAACCTCTTAAACTATCTACCCTCTGATCTGTAGTACCCATCTAAACAAGCTGCACTAGAAAAACGTGTCTAGAAGAATTAATGAATGAATGAGAAGTGTGAAATTCATCACTCGGATTCTATGTTCCACTATGCTCCACCTACATTTGAAGTGTGTGTAATTCTTTGATTTGTAAAGTCACGACTCAAGGTTCCTTCTACATTGAATAAAATAAACAAGCTATTAGGATCCTTGGGATCCCTTGATCTGTCTGGTGCTTTAGGGAAGTATCTCTCTCAGAATCTCGGTAGTTTGTGTCCATCAGGAGTTGAAGGCTAACTGGAAAGCTTAGTCAGAGAACAAGTCTACCCCTTGGCTCTGTGCGGTTCAATAGGAGCCTTTAGCTTTCTAAATGACTCTTTAAGGGGCAAAAGCATGTCCCTCCTATTACTGGGATATGAATAAGATCTACCCAGTGGTACAAGCCTGTAATCCCAGCATTTTAAAGGCTGAGGCAGGAAGATAACCTTAAGTTCAAGGCCAACCTGGGATTCACAGTGAGTTCTGGAATAAACTGGACTACAGAATGAAACCCTGTCTCAAAAATAAAACAAACAAATGAATAAAAGAGACACACAAACATCCAATTAGTGGTCTCCATCTAGCAGTGGCATGGTCTACCTCCTTCATCATGAAGTCAAAGAGATCATGGTAAAAAAGAGCCAGAGGCCCAGGTTTGGATTTCTAGACATTATAGCTTATCCAGAAAATAGGGTCATTAATTCCTATTTAACAGACCTCTATGTGAATGAAAGTAAACAGTTCAACAGCAAATAGAATATTCCACAGGGCCTGTTACAGAGAATGGAGAAGAAATGCATAACTTCATTCTCTTCCCCTTGAATTCTCTCCTTTGTCCCTACCAATCAACGCCCTCACCTCCAGTTTCCATTCTAGGGCAGGTTCTTATTTCATTCCCAATCTTTTCCCTCCATTGGTGGAGGGAAAATGCCACGGCAGGACTGTCTGAAGCTGCTGTG